>BMAO01010337.1:0-19382 GCA_019973975.1 Trichonephila clavata
GTATCTGTCTTTACACGAAGAAAATTTTGAAGTAAGTTGCTGCATGGTTCTCATCACAGTCATCTTACCAAAAAGCATGGGGGTGGGCCTTTCCCACCCAATTACATAATTGTTTTTTAGGCAGCACGGGGGGGGCATTGGGTCGTTACTCTGATGTCAGCACATGATTGTAACTACAAATAATTGGCATTTACACTACTCGATAGCTAGGTAACTTTGGGCCAACAGCTATCAATGTGCTAAGCGCATGGTTGGCGTCACACATTTGTATATGTTGAAGCCTGCCTGAAGGAATCCTATTCTAAATCAACTTTCCAAATTTTGCCTTTGCTCCTTTTCGGCGAACATCTAAAAAACATTTTCATCGCACATAAATAAATTCGTTATGCGAACTTATCGAACTTATACGCTGTTGTAGCCGGTGCATACGGGAACGCAGGAATTCGTCTTAAATTTTTACATTTTTTATTTATTTGTTTTACTCCGGCCCGTGCTAAAATATTTTAAACACCTTGAAATTTGAAAATATGTTTTGTTTTTCTCAAAAATTACAATTTAAATACTCAATAGCATGACGAGTTTACTAGTCAACACAAAATCATGCAACCTCCATGCCGAGTATACTAGTCAATTCCAGTTAACTGGTAAAAGAAATATTTTCTATCAAATGATTTTACAAGGAAAAAAACATATGCAGAAAGGATATTTGTCGTAAATGAATATCAAATTACAAAAAATTATTGATTACTAAAGTTAAAATCAAAGAGGTTATTTAATTAATGTTTGTATAAATAACAAATTTATACTGATACAAATGGATAGAACTTCTTTTGAAACGTTTGATTTATTCTGATAACCATATTTGGTTATCAAAGATACCACTTGCATCAGGCAAGCTTTACATTCTTTCTTGTGCTGTGAGCACCGATAAGTTAAATTTGGGAGATGCTTTCATTTCAAAAACTGATTTTCGCATTTAAAAAGTTGAGTAAAAAGTTAAAAATATGAAACTTTGAAGTTATTTTCAGCATTAAATTAATCATATGACGGAATAGGAAATGATAATTTCGAATTTTTCCTCTTTAAACTCATCAAGAATTAAAACGATACTTGTGTTTTCATATGAAGATATATTTAAGTATTAAATTATTTTCAATAAATCGAAATATTTAATTTTTTTTCGAAAGTAACAGAAATAGTTGCAATTTTAAACAAAAAAAGTAATAAACTTTTTAGCGAAGTTTTCTGTTATCCATTGCGAAATTAACTGGACTCACATCCACTCTAATGTGTTCGTCCGCTTTCTCATTATAACTATCCATATCCTTTTAGGCATCACTTTATAATCGTAATTTAAAAACATCATCTCGTAATTTAAGCTTTGATTGCTTTCAAAGATTGCCTAAATGACTTTGGCCTTAATTATCTGATGTCTTAGTTGGGTAACAATGAAAATGAATAAATCCGATTCACGTAAATGAGTTAAAATCGTAAATTTAACTTTGTTTCAGACAAACAACATTATTTAAATAAAATGCCTAAACACTGACATCTATATTGAATAATGTAAATTAAATTAAGATTTTGAATAAACATATTAATATATAATAGAATATAAATATTATTATTAGAATATAGATATAATGATTTAAGCTGCGAATGTTTTTTTTTTTGTATAAAAAACATGATAGTTTAATTAAACATATGTAATTTCAATTTATTTGGAATATGTATTTCAAATTATGTAATGCAAATGATCAACAAAATGTGTAAATAAAAAATTAAAGAAAAATATTTATATAATAGATACGGTAAATGTGTATTTTTCGCGTTTATTGTATTTGTTTAAAAATTATAAAATCTTCGGAATTAGTTTTCAGATTGAGAAATATGTTCCTATTTAATCTTTTTTTAAAAATCTAACAGTACTGTCTCTCTCATTGTTAACATTTTTTCGTTATTTAAGTCATCTAAGTACCCTAAAATTGTGAATTTTGCCAAAAATTAACAATTTATTTTTATGATTTTATTTTATAGGCCATTTTATTAGCTTTATAAAAATACCAGGTTTATTGTTTCCTGTTCACTAGAACAAAAACTATAAGTGTTTTCAGTAAAATCAGATGCCATTACTTTAAGCAAGAAAAAAGTCACACTTTAAAGCGCGTTTTACTCGAAATGTGTTTTTTTAATGCTCAAACAAGGACAGTGATTGCTCAAAAAGTTTTGAAAATAATTAACTGAAATTTTTTGTGTATGTCCTGCATAATAGTAGAAGTGTTTTAACCTTCAGATTTATAAATTGCTGTTTTAATACAAAATTTACAGTTCCTTATGTTAATATAATCACTGCTTTTTTTAAGCAATTTCATATAATAACTAAGAAAGTGCTCTAGTTTTTGTAAAAATTTTAATGTCTCTTATCTTGAAAGGTATTTAAAAAATGAATCACCCAGCAACACATCAGAATTGAAAATTGTTCAAAAACTTTTGATACAGAACGAACCCCGTTTATGTTGTTTTTTGTAAATTTTTACTAATTTTTTCCCATTTTAGCAATAATAATTTCAATTTATCTTCTTAATTTTAGCAAATTTTTCTTAAATGTACTAAACAAAATCTAAAAACCTCAAACAATTCCCATATCTCCATTTTTTTTTTTGAAAAGTTGTCACAAGTATATAGTCGGATACCTTAATCTGTTTATTTGCCATAAATTTTCAAAATCAGCAGTTCCCTTATGCATTCAAGTATATTATTAGAATCTAAACAGATTAAATTTTGAGTATCAAAGAATGGGAAATTGTTGTGAGAATAATGTTTTAGAATAAATATACATATTCTCGGTATGAATAAAAATTAGCTTCATTAATTTTAGAAGCCAACTGATTAGTTTTCTTACAATTTATTCACTGTTATAAATTGCAGACAATAAATCACAATATAGTATTAATTGTACCTATGTGTGTGTGTGTCTTTAATAATTTTTATTCTGAAATTCCATGAAGAAACACAATTTATCTAAATGTTTCTTAAAAGTTAAATCATAGATGTATTATAAATGATAATAATAATTCTGTACTGTATTCATTATTCTGTCAATTGCTTTTCAGTACAGAAAAGTCATTTGTATCGTAATTTTTATTACATTAATGTACGTTAATTACACATGTACAAAAGAAAGGAGTCCATAAAGGAATACTTTCAATTTAAAAGTAGTCCATAACCTTATTTTCATTAAGATGAATTTTCAAAATGGATCAAAAATAGATCCTTATATATTTTAAATACCATTGAAGATTTAATGTTTTCGGAAAATTTATCACATTAATTTTAAAACATGCTTAAAATCTTTTATAATCAAAAGAAAATTGCGAAGAAAATTTCCGATATTTTTCAGACTTTTAAAAGATTTTCTTATTTTTTACAAATTAAAAGATAACAATGTTATTTTGAAATTTCTTTAACATAATATGGGGTTAGCAAGAAAGTAATTTCGGTTTTTTGTATGAAATTTTTCTGTAGAAAAAATTAACTTTAATCAGTGAAATATTTCCCATTCTGTTCAATTACCTTTTACCCTTGTGGTGGCTGGGTCCTTCCTCGGACCCCGCTCACTCCACCCGACGCGTCTCTAAGTGTGGGAGGAAACACATCATCACCAACAAAAGCCTAATAACAATTATATTTATTCAGGACTGACAAACACTTAAACAATCACAAGTTTAATTATAAGTAGAAACCTAGGAGTGATTCCCTAAAACGTCTATTAATCCTAACACTCAATTCTAATACTTAATTCTAATATTCCCGTCTACCAGAATGGACAAGGAGACGAACACTTGCTAACCTCAGGTCGGTACTGAATCTATTATCTTCAATGGTCACTCTAACAATTTACTCTTATAATTTATATCTATTAAACGCGCGCTAAGTTCGTGAAGTAATTCTCCGGCGATACTTACGTGACCACTTGGCAACTCCTTCTCCCGTACATTTACAAATCTAGACTTTATCTAGTCGAACTAATTAACATATAACTATCTCGTGTTTTTCCTGAAAAGGCTGTGAAATAGTATAAATGCTAGCCCCAAAGTTTCCCAAGAGGATTAGTACTGAAATCTCGCGAATAGCCCCATCACACCCTTTTTTGATAAATTTAAGAATCCTCTCGCATCGAGCTTCTTGCCCTCATCTGCAAAATACTTGACCAAATGAGATTTGAGCTCATCGTTATTATTCAAAGTTTTAACATTCAAAAAGTTTTGTAAAATTCAAAATAAATGATGATTAGATTGTGAAAGTTTAGGACTGCACGGAGAATGCGACAGTTCCTAACAAAGCTCCAATAATATAATTCCGTACGTCTTGCTAAAGATCATGTTAAAGATGCATCGAGTTTGAGCCATGATTCTCTTTTCGGTAAGTGTTATTGTAGACGATCCATTTTTTCCTCCCGACCTAACACCATCGAATTATTATTTATATCGAAATTAATGAACTTTTTAAATGGTAAAAATTTCAGTAATAATGAATGACCTCAAATCTCACTTGGTTCAGCTTTTTGCTCATAAGGACCAGAAACTGTATGAGCTCGGAATCATGAAATTGCCAGAAAAATGACAACGTATAATCAAACAGAAGGGAAGATGTTTGAATGATTAAAACATATTTTTAGTATAAAAAATTTTACACTAAAAGACCGAAATCATTTTTTTTTTGCCAACCTAATTATTAAGAATATATGATGTACACATTTAAACATATTGTAAACTCTATAGAGCCGGGGTGGGCATTACGTTGATTGCGATCTACCGGTGGACCGCCAAGATATTTTGGGTGACAGCCTAAAAATATTACCAGTTAGTAAAATATAAAATTCAAGACTGGTATCAGTAACGGAAATAAGCTAGTATTCAGTAGTACGGAAAATCAAGACTGGTATTGATAGTACGGAAAATTCAAGACTGGTATTCAGTAGTACGGAAAATTTAAGACTGGTATTGAGTATACGCTGATTAAGCCTTCTACTAAAAACTAACTTTTGATAAAAATGTTTTATTTTTTTAGTGTATTTTGAATTGTTTCATAATAAATGTATCATTTGATATTATTATATTTGGTGCTATTATTATTATTAAGTTTGTATTTTGCGTTTTGCTTTAAGCGCGGTTTTAAAAGTGTTTTTTTTTTTTTTTTTTTTTTATTTTAGTTCTGTAGGTATAAGTACATATTCCGTACTCATCATTGAGTAAAAATAATAACATTTTTCTTACTTCACCACACTTACGACATTGGGCAGTAGCGTGCACAACAATTTTTAAAGGGAAAGGGGTCGAGAGATGAAGGCCTACCATTTTCGTATCATACCCCAATATACAGCCAAAAATATTTTTTTGATTTTGTCGATTGTTGGTAACAAAAAACAGAAAAAAATTACTGAATAAACAATTAACTTTAATAAATAAAAAATTACTAGTATCAAATATTATATACATGCGATTATAATGAATCGGGGGAAAAATGAAGGGTTATGAGGGAGGGTCCAGACCCGTGGACCCCCCCCCCCCCTCTCCCTTGTGTATGCCACTGACACTGGGTGGACCGCAACTCCTTAAAAAATTAAAAGTAGTCGCACCCTGGGAAAGTCTGCCCAACCCTGCTATAGAGAGATTAAAAACAACACGAAACTAAAATTCAACTGAATGCCTGTAGCTATTTAATCCCCTCTCTATTTATCCATAATTTTAAAGATATTTTATAATTTATTTAAAAAAATTGTTTTTAAACTTTATACTAATTTCTAACTGTTTGTTGTAATTACAAATGTAAAAAAGTTTATTTTGTAGTTCAAAAATTATTATAATAAGATTATTACTATATTTTAATTAATAATTGATCTTACAAACAAATTGTATAAAAAAACTAAGATAAATTATAAGTTGCATATGTTGCAGTATGCATGCTTATTTTGCAATAGTTATATGAATCATGAATATGAAATATAATATGGAAATACTATTTAACAAAATATTTTTTTATTTATTCTTAAAACTATTTCTCCAAATTTCATGCACAGGAATTCATAAAGGAATCTTTTTTTGGAGAGTTTATTGCTTACAAAAAAACTGAATTGTAATATGGCATAATATGCATTATATACTCCCGAGAAATTTTAAATTATTCAATTTTTAATTGCACTATTTCTGAAATGAATATTAATCAAAATACGATTTCATTAGCGTTATTATCTTATTTTTATTGCTCAAAACTATAAAACGAGGCGAATAATTAAAACTGCAATTCTGAAAAAACACAGCTATTTCTTTTCATATTTTCATTAATCCAAAAAGCTTATGGAGAAAGATTTTTTTGTACAAGAAAGACCTTTTTTCCATATAACAATATAAAAATTTTAAATCTTTAAAAGAAAATTAATTTGCATGATAGTCTTTAACGCGTTCCGCATTTCTTGATGTACAAGAAAAAAATATGCAATAAATGATGAAAAATGTCGCTTTTTTAAATATTTATATAGATATACAGATAGATAGACAGATATTCGTTTTCATAAATTTGTACATATTTTATTTATATGTAAAAATTTGTAATATGTTATGAATTTTTTATATAGAAACTATTTAAATATTTTTTTAAAAAATATTTAGAAATACCTTTTTTTTCTACAGTAAAATTTTTACTGTTATAAGTCATATTTATTTTACATATTCTCTACGTTCCTCCAAAAATATTTAATTTTACTTTGGCAATATTAAAAGGAAAGACATAAATTAAATTCACCTTTAAGATTATTTATTTAGTGTTATTTGTGTTATTTAACATTAACGTTATTCTTTAATTTTCATCCATCCAGAATAAATAAAATTATGTACATATTTAAAAACTAACTGTTAACGTTCAAATTTTCATAATATTCACCGAATATAATTAAGGAAAAAGTCTTCCAACAGCATTTAACATCTACTACATAATTAATGAAACTAGAATCGAGCTCGAATTCAATTCATGGTAATCGCATAAATGTGTTCCGGTTCCTAAAATTCCTTGCTTTAAGTACTTGTACAACATTATTAGCTTAATAGGAAACGTGACACAAATTTTAAAACAATTAGGAGCATTTTTAATATCATACAACACCCCTTCGCTCTTTTCATAGCTCTCCCATAGCTCTTTTTCCCTTTTTCATTTCATTTTAATTAAGATAAGCGATGGTTTTCGCTTCACTTGTATCGCCCAAGATTAAATCCAATCGTTGGGCAGTGCATTTAAAAGACGCCCGTACCAGTGTTCACATTAATTACTTAATAAAGCTCTTTATAATAATCTAAGTAATACTTTACAATTATTAGGGTTTTTTTCATACAATCAACATGTTTAGCACAGGACCTGGTAATATATTCTTAATAATAAAATTAATCACTGTTCCAAGTTTGTAGTCCTGTTCTTAGTTAGCCATGGGCCCCCGTTTCTATAATACACACACTGACCAATGAATTAGATACCCAAGATCAATACTTTATTGGATCACATTTTGCACGAGTAACTGCTCTGATTCGTTTGGGCATCGAGTCTACAAGCTTCTGGGGTGCATTTTCGTCCAGCATTGGCTATGCTACTTTTTTGATGTTGTAAACTAAATAGAAAAGGAGAGTGGTGTCGGAAACGTCTTTCCAAAACATCCCACACATTACTATGGGGGTTAAGATCCGGGCTATTAGGTGGTCAGGGAAGGTGTTGAAAGTCAGATTAATGTTCAGAGAACCAATTTTGAACACTTTTGGCACGATGAGTTGCATTAGCATGAAGTATTTGTCCCCATCAGGGTAAAATTTCAACATTGCAAGATGCACTTGAACTACCAATATATCTAAATATCTCATGGCTATTTATTTACCCTCAAGGAACACCAGGACACCACTTTCATGCCAGAAGAACATGTCCGATATCATGATACTCTCACGAAAACCTTGCACAGTGCGAATGAGGCAAGATGGATTCATGACTTAGTAGGTCTCTCGCCAAATTCGACGTCTTCCAAGAGTGCCAAATAAGATGTAGTGTGATTCCTCCGACCACATTACCCATTTCCAATCCTCAGATCTCCAGTGCCATCTTTCCCAACACCACTACAAACAAAATTTTATAGTTCGGGCAGAAAAGAGTGGGTTTTTTTACAGGCACCCGACTACATTCCTATCCTCTGGAGCTCTCTACGCATGGTTTAAGCTGAAATCTGGTGGGAAGAACCTTGTTTGACGATTTGTGTCAGTTGAAACATAGTAGAGTCAGTGTTCTGCCGTATAATTCATCGGAGATAACGCCGAGCGCGCTTTCATGGCCAGTTATTTATGAGTGGTTCGTATTACGTATTTTACAACAGCTAAGAGACAAAACAAAGTATTTCTTCAACTCTCCAGTGTGTCGTGGTGGTCGGTGGATATTTCGTGCCGAATCAATGATGTGAAGACTGAGTAAAACACATTGTGAGGCACGTCGTCCGGAACCTTGAGAGGTCATTGTAAGTGCGAAAGGGTAAAAGTAACTCTGAAAACGAGTCCAAGATTATGGTAGTTAGTCTGGGAGAGTCTCTTGGAGTGTCTTACTTACTTACTCACTTACACGGGAGAATCGAGCTCGCCCAAAGGGTTTCGAGCTGCGTACCGACCCTCCAAGAGGTTACTTTATTTATATACTAAACAAAATACATATACAAAAAGGTCCCGAAAGAAGGACGCTCCCCAAAATTCTTGAGAATAGAAGGAAAAATATAAAATACAGTAAAAGTAGTTTACAATAACAATGCCAATATAAAAACAAACACACACAAACACGAACACATAGATGCTGTTTTACTAATGAGACAGGAGAGACCTTGAAAAAGAAATAAGACACACGGATTACTACTCCTATAAGGAAATGCGAAATTAGGAGGGGAGGAATGTTAGATAAAAAAGGGAAGGTCCAAACATTTTTTCTATTATATTTTTGGAAAGACAGCAAGAGAACAAGTTTCCTCGTGGCAACAGATGCAAGGCTCTCACAAAGGGAAGGAATAGTCGCAGGAGGTGTGGCTAGTTAAGAAACGGTGACAAAAGGGAAAGAGGCATCCACATCCACTCCACTCCTTTCCTCAATACATTTGCACCCCAAAGCAAAGGAAGCAACAATCGAGAAGGAAGGCAAGCCAGAGACTTTCTGAATAGCAAAAGGAGAGGGGAGAGTCGGCACTGGACAAAAAACAGGACCAGCAAAATTCAGATGAAAGTCAATTTTATTTTTAAACAGAGTTGAAAAAGAATAGTAAGATCCGAAGACAATGAAACAGAAAAAAGGGGAGGGAGGAAAAGAGGATTTAAAATAATCTATCACATATATATTTGGAAATAGCTAAGCAAGAAATTAATTTATTGTGGATATATGATTATTAATAATAGAGTTAACCCAAGGGGAAAAACATTCCAACTGAGATTAACAAGATAGTGATCGGCAGTGTAAGAACAGGGGAATACCTAATGGTTGGCGTCCCCGGGTGATCCACATATGCAATTTGGAGAGGAAAGGAAATTGAACCTGCGCAAGTAGGTGGGGAAAGGGCCATGATTAGTTAGAAAATGGACCAGATATTTAGAGAGGGAAAGAATATTAAAGTTAGGATTATTAAAAAAGCGCTTGGCCCTTATTCCCGTATTGCAACCATTCCAAGAGTTGGTCCAAGACTCTAGGATAAATTAATTTTTGGAACTAGAGAGAAAGGAACGGGGAGCAAGAACCGTAAGCACTTCACCCTCATATACAGCCTTTTTTGCGCAAAAATCGGCATAATCATTATAGACGTTATTGTTATGAGCTGTGACCCAGTAAAGATTGAAGTAGCTTCTGAATTGAGACAATTTAAGTTTAATGAAATTGAGATAACTAGATGAATTTGTAAGATTATTAAGAAAAAAATAGAGGAGAAACTATCAGTACAAATGTGAATTTAAGCATTATGGAGAACTGCCCAACAGACAGAGAGACAGATGGCAAAGCACTCTTCCTGAAAGACTGAGCTAAAATCCTGAATCTTAAGAAGATACGTTTTAAAGGGAGATCCCTGATAAAAAATACACACGATGAAACCATCCTCGGAACCGATTTTGGAACCATCAGTGTACACTTCTTTCTCAAACGGGCCCTCGAAAGTATTAATGGGGGAGGAAAGAAAATCAAGAGGGATCCGATGACAAGAAATGTAAGAGTCGAACTTTGAAACTGGGATAAGTTCTCGTTTCTATTGTTCCAAAGCAGGATTACCATTTGGGTATTATTCCTCGTCACGCCTTGTGCGGTGGACTTTGAAGCCGGAGATTGGCTTGAAAAAACCTCCACAGTATATTTTAAGCGTGAAAAATTTTAATTCTGTGAACTTATTTTACCGGTTTCCGAACAGTGCATGTTTTATTTCACTGTCATGTGCATGTGTCTGTTGTTGATAACAATTTTTTTCTTGTTTCAGGTTTTTGAAATGCATCTCGCTGGTTTTGACTTCTGGGTTCTGAATCCGGCCTTCGCAATCCACAGGGGCGTCCAGAACAAGAGAGGCAGAGGCGCATGGCGAGAAAGACAGAACGTTATAAATCGAAAACAATTTATTCGATTTAAAAATGAAATGGCAATAAAATACCGATCTCGCGCAAAAGGCCGATCGTAAAATTGCGGTATTCCAAAGTATTAACTGTATATTTTTATGTTTTGTACAAATTGTATCAGTCATTTTCGCATGGTGTATTTATTTTGAAGTTGTAGAGTTTTTAGAACTTCCGCATTGTTATTATTTAGAACGTAAGAGGTAAATTTCCTTAACTTTCTTTATTTATTTGAGCTAATTTATGAGAGCGATTTTTTATATCTGTTAAATTAACTATTTATATTCTATTTATTGTTATAGAAAATGTTTTTATGGTGCTTTTGGAATAAATTTATAAAAAGCACGGTGCTGGGAAATTTTCAATGCTATAGTTTTAAAGTAAATATTAGAGAAATTTTTATAATGACTGAATTATTTTACTCGGAATAATAAAATAAATTTAATTTTTAAATATTTCTATACATGTAATTCAAATCAATTTAAATATGACTAAGTTTTTAAGAATTGAATTTCTTCAATGCATTAAATGTTTAATATAATTTTGCAAAATGTTAATATGCATATAAAATAAATACGAAATGTTAAACGTTAAACACAATTTTTAGCGCTTTGGGACGGAGCTAAAATATAATTTCAATAATAAACTATATAAAATCATAAAACAATCAAGCTTTAAAATATTTAAAAAATGATAATATTACAAATAACTCTCATGGATCATTTCTAAAAAAATGGGTACACGAATGAAGTATTATGAAATCTCTGTTCATTTAGATACATTTTTAGTGAAATCTTTTGTTTGATATTAATGTAAATTAGTTATTACTTCATGTGTGTACATATGCTAGTCATATTATGTACTAAGAAATGTTTATATGCTTCCAAAATCTAATTTATTTCGATTGTAAAATGGCTAGTCATGTATTGACTGATGTTATGTTCTTCCAGCTTAATGAATGAATAAAATTGTCTATATATCTTGAGAAAAAGTTCTCCTTTTGTATGTATTCTACTGGTAATAAAAATTCGACTTCAGTTGTATAATAATTGTTTTCGAATCTATACAAAACAATGTTTGCCACGTATCAATTTTTCAAGTGTTCTGATATCCGTAAAGATATGATCTAGTAAAAATTGCAGCATGCTTATCGAAACCATACTTTGCGACATTAATGAAAGATAACGCTGTTTTAAGGTATCCGACTACCCTAAAATGTTGAATTTTGATAAAAGTTGACAATTTTTTTTATTATTTTATTTTATTGGCCATCTTATTAGATTTATAAAAATACCAAGTTTATTATTTTCCATTCACTAGAACAAAAACTGCAAGTGTTTTAGTAAAGACAGATGCCATTACTTTAAGCAAGATATCATACTTTAAAATGCGTTTTACACAAAATGTGTTTTTTCGAAAATAATCAAACGGGGACAAGCGATTGCTAAAAAAGTTTTACAAATAATTAACTGAAATTTTTTGTGTATGTTCTGTATAATAGTAGTATTTAACCTTCAGATTTATCAATCACTGTTTTATTACAAAACTTACAGTCCCTTAAGGGAATATAATCACTTTTTTAAGTAATTTCATATAATAAAGGTAAAGAGCTCTAGTTTTTGTAAAATTTAAGTATGTCTTATCCTGAAGATCATTTCAAAAATGAATAACATAGCAGCACATCAGAGAGTTGAAAAACTTAAAATTCGTTCTTAAACTTATTGGTATAAAATGGGACCCGTTTGTGTTAATTTTTTGTAAATATTTTACCATATTTTCCCCGTTTCAGTAATAATAATTTCTTTTTCTCTTCTTAATTTTAGCATATTTTTCTTAAAATGTACTAAAAAAATATAAATACCACAAAAAAATCCCCACAGCTCCATTTTTTTAAAAAAAGTTGTCGCAAATATTCGAATACCTTAAGTGAATTTTCAATTTCACCTTTTTATAACTTTTGTTAAAAAATCGCAATATATTCAACGATACATGGAAAACTTGAACAAAATGTATAATTTTTTTAAGTGTAGCTGTTTTAACATTTTATTTTACATTTATTATACTTAGGTTACCTACTTAACAATAGTAATTTTTATTCATCACCCTTTTATATAAATTTTTCCAAAGGTAGTTCAAATTGTATCATATGAAAAGATCAGTAGCTAAAAAAAGAAATACGTACAGAGTTATTATAATAATTTTTAATTACATCTTGCAGTGTTTCCTCTTATCACTTTCATTCCAAAATTTCTGATAAAGTACTGCATATAATAATGATTTGGAAATATATTAACTTAAAACGACAAAAATCTTTTAAAACAGCAATATCTTTAAGAAACTTTCAAAAAGTTTATTTCAAATTTTTTAGAGTATAAACAGAAACTTATATTAATTATATGGAAGATTTTTTTTTTAATCTTGATTCAGACAATTAAAATATTTCAAAATTTTGATTGAAGGATACTTAGAAGAAAACTAAAGAAAAAAATACAAGTAAAGAAGGGAAGGGATAAATTTCCAAAATTCAAAGAAATGATAGAAAAAATTGGAAATTGAACCACATTTTACGTAATTTATTAGAAAAAAAGGACAATAGTATCAATTCAAATGTTAAAATACTGATAGCGAAAAGAGTGTATTCGAAGCACATTGCAATGCAACCAAAGCATATACTCCGTTTTGTCCTCTATTTTATATGTAGAATAATAGATATTTTTCTATTTATCAGTAATAAATATACTGCGTGTGTATGTGGTGTTATAAAATAATAATTGTTCTGGAGTCCTGGAATTCGTCTTTTTCCTGAATTTATTGGTAACAATAACTTTCAACAATAAACTTAACAGTCTTTAACAAATTAAATCAATTTACACTGATTAGACTGAAATAATAAAGAGAATAATTCTAATATTCGAGATAAAATCCTAGTAAACAACGGCACCTGGTACGCCGAAGCCAAGAATTACGAGTAAACAACAGCACTCTAGTTATTCTGAAGCCAAGTTCAAGATTCAATTGAGACAGAATCCTTTACATATGGTTTCTATTGAGATAGACCACGTGGGGTCTGAGGGTGATGCCAACCACGTTCCACTCACTCAGACCACCCGGTCCATAATTCACAACAATCGAACTGATTGCGACATAATAATGTTAAATTACATATATAAAGGGAAAGCACGAAATACAGTTAAAAATATGAAGAAATAAATAACAAAATCAAAATTCTGAACAAAACACCGAAATAAAAGTAGAAAAATAGTAAAATAAAAAATAAGTAGAAGTAGAAAATAAGTTGTTGTTGGCGTGTCCATGATGTGCAGATTAATAAAAAAGAAGCTTTAGATCGTTCCGAAGCTGTCTTCGACCCAACAGCTTCATCAGAGAAGATCAAATATTCTGGGTCTTCTGGGCTGATCTTAAATAAGTAGTAGTCGTAAGTAGAAAATACTTTGAAAAATGATCGAAAAGCAAGCACAGCAAGTCAAAAAGCAATTTCAGGCCCAATTAATGACGGATCAGAATACGAATTTTTTCTGTTGTTGTTACTTATGCCCTTGATCGACAGTAACATCAGATCAAGGTCCACAAAATTCATCACGGCTAAAGGCTGGATTTTTTTAGACTTAACTTTGAGCACCATGCAGGTGACAGTACGATTTTGCTCGGTTTCACCCAGTTTTTGGGGAGAAGACCTGGGGTGGTCAGGGGCCTCCCAACTCTCTTCTCATCCCACCAACCTCCCAACAGGACTTGCGGCTTGGCGGCTATTTTCGGTGATTAAATTAACAAGCTGCATTCAGTCAAATTGCACGCCCTCTCTCATGTGAGGGTGAGTGAGTCACACTGTAAAGCTTCACACTCTCAAATGAGGGAATTTTCTCATACTCTTCATGAATCTGTCTGTAAAGTATTAATATAATCCATGTGGGTGGATGGTAACATATTCACGTGGAAGTCTTTCCTTATCATTGTTATGTCCCATGTCTGTTCATTATGCGAACGTTCTTTGCAATGCACTGAAGCTCCAATTACTCTGACGTGGGCCACTAGAAGCGAATCATTTGCTTTTTTTTACCGTAAGGTATACCCATACGCATTTATTTTCATCCAATTCAAATCATTCCTTTTTGGTGTGTCGCTTTTTATGTTATAGAATGCGTCTGTTTTATGTTATAGAATGTAAATCAGAAAAATAAACGCATCTGTCATTGTGAAAACTTAATTGCTTTTTATTGACTCTGAGAAAAATACACATTGGAAAAGATTTCAAAGCATTGGTTTTTAAAGATTCAACTTCTGAAGTAATAGCTTACGATGAGCTGGAGTTATCAGAGTTGGCCCCATACACTTCTGTGGCAAATTTCTGTGAGGTAAACTATCACCACGAAATGTTTTATGGGGGGATCTACAAAAATAATAATGTTTATACAAAGATTGCATAGAAATTAAGTTATAAGACTTTATTCACCAGATGTGAAAAACTGCTGTAAGAGAAACACATTCCTTAGAATATACACAAATGCCAATCATAGAAGAATATAAATATTAAATAGAAAATATTATATATGTATAGAAGTATTAGAATATAAATATCAACTCCTTAGGACTATAAATTTTAATTGAACGGCATTTCCTAATTTATTCAAAGAAAGCTAATTTGATCTTTTCAACACACGGGTGATATTACCTGCATGGTTGATTAAGTTGTGATTTAAGGACCTCCTACAAGGAAAATTTAATAGATTTATGTTGCATAGTATTTTCTTATTAAATTATTTCATAATAGATTTTTGAAGGAGAGTTGAAGCCTCTGAAAAATTGGAACTTGCTCATATTAGAATCTTAATGGTGTGGTGCAAAACTTTTCTCATAAAACAACTATGTTGAGTATTTTTAACATATCTTTGTTAAATCATAAGATAAACATAGCATTGCTGAAGAAGTGGGACTGACACCAGTACAAGGATTATATAAATTTGGTATCAATTCACGTTGAGAAAGCTGTTAAACTGAAAGAGAGAACTATACTCCTACGATTCCATTTTTGTACATACGATCAAGCCAGACATATTATAATTATCATACGATACTTTTTATTATATCAACCTATGCATATACCTAATTTCGTTAATAGTTCTCCAATATACTACGACAGCGCTTCTCAAAGTTTCAATATTCCATCATAATTTTCTTCGCGCCCCCTCATACAATAACAGTATATTAATATAATAATTAACTTGGACGCAAAAATACGACATGATTTTAATCTGTTAAGTGTCACCGACGTATATAAACGTCACGCTCAGCCAAAACATTAATTTCCCCGAATGTATACGTACGTCTTTCCGAAGTACGATCTTTTCTGTGCACTGCTATCCATAAACTTATTCCGAAGGCTTTGGAATACAATAAAAGGATCTTTATAATATATGTGTTTGTGTGAAGTATTTACTTATATTTCAGATTATTTGCTTTTATATTCCGCCCCCACCCCCGATACATCACATGCGTGCGCCTGCGTGAAAAAATAGTTGACATTGAAAAGCGAATCGCGTAACTTTTGATCGGCAGTTAAGGGATTAACAGTACAAATTAACAAGATAAGTGTTAATTTTTGCATATAATTTTATATAAGGCAAGGTCATGGGGTCACCGGTAATTATTAAACTTGTTCTTAACTTAGTATTGTTAAATTAAGTATAAAATACACTGGTGTCCAAAAGTTAAGCATAAATGGTAAAATGTGAAAAACATGGAGTAAATATTCGTAAAATTATTCCAAATTTCTTGCAGATATTAATTGGGTGAAGAAGAAACATTAGGTTTATGTAAAGCTTTTCAGTCGACTACACCCTGCGCGAAAAACCAGTACATGTCGGAACGCGGAGAAACCGATTCACGACGCATAGGCAGTTCAGACAAGTTTGGTGCAACTGCTGTGCGAAGGAACGTTGTTAACCATCAAACAAAGTGAATGATGGCACAAAGACGCCAGTTGGACATATTTACGAAAGGAAAAATCGTTGGAATGCTGGAATCCTCACGATCACAAACCGAAGTGTCCCGAATTCTGAATGTGGACCAGTCTGTGATCTCAAGACTGTGGCAGAGGTTTCAAAGAACGGGAGATGTTACCCGACAACCAGTATCAGGTCGACCAAGAGTCACAACCCCTCGCCAAGACCGATATCTGGTAATAAGTGCGTGATATCAGAGGGGCAGTACTGCCAGAGCACTGAGTTCGGCGCTCACAGTCGCCAGAGGAATACGAATTTCGAAACAAACTGTTTACAGGAGACTCAATCATGCTGGCCTGTAGGCCAGAAGACCAGCATTTTGCATTCCCCTCACGTCTGCGCATATACGCGCTCGTTTGAACTGCAGTTTGAAACATCAACATTGGAGTGTGGGAGAGTGGGCCAATGTGATGTTCAGTGACGAGTCCCGGTTTAGTCTGAGTAGTGATTCTAGGCGGGAAACGATATGGAGAGAACGTGGAACACGTTTTGAACCAAGAAACATAACGGAAAGACATAATTTTCCATCAAGGGGAGTAATGGTATGGGCAGGCATCATGATGGACGGCCGCACAGACCTCCACTTCTTTGACACAGGGTCTGTGACTGCTCAAAGATACAGAGACGAAGTTCTTGAGACTTATGTTCGCTTGTTTCGAGGTGCTGTCGGTCCTGACTTCATACTCATGGATGATAATGCGCCATGTCACCGAGAGGTGCTGATTGATGACTTCCTTGAAACGGAAAACATCCATCACATGTCGTGGCCTGCGAACTCCCCTGATTTAAATCCTATAAGCATGTATGGGATATGCTTGGGAGACAAATTGCAGCCCTTTCAAACCCACCAAGCTCCGTTACAGATTTGAAGAGAGCTCTCCAAGAAACTTGGAACCGTTTGAGCCACAACTCATTCATCATCTCATAGCAAGTATGGTAAATCGCTGTGCAGGGTGCCTGGCTGTCAGAGAGGTGACCACACGCCTTATTAAACTGCAGCATCAGTATTTTATTAATGTTTTCTTTCATTTTTTTCTTTAAAGTGTGAATCCTTGCTATGCTCAGTTTTTCTTCAAACTGCTACTTTGGATAATAAAATTAATTATTATCATTCTTTTGATTTGCTTCCTTATTTTGTAACCATTTTACAGTCGCATATCATGTTTTTTGTCATTCTGATTTACAGTTCCTTCTTTATTCACATAAGCATCAATTATGCTTAATTTTTGGACACCAGTGTACATTGTGTAGCACTGATGCATTTATAAGTGTAATATATCAGTTTAAACGTGTATTTTTTTTTTTATGTCAGAATGTATTTTTTTGTTTACTTTCAGTAAATTAATATTTTTTAAAATAACATTTTGTTTTCTGCTTTCATTATTCTCCCGCCCCTCTCATAGAGTTTTCACGCCCTCCAAGGGGGGCGCGCCTCACAGTTTGAGAAACGCTGTACTACAACAAATAATCCATCGAAAATGAATTTCTGTTAATTTTGTACACCCGTGTAACTACTAATTCCAAACAAATATTATGATTGTTTCTGAAAGACTTTAATTTAAAAGAATAATATAATAATAGTTACATCGAAAACTTACCAAAAAAATTGAAATATTTTACAATTAAATATCTGAAT
This sequence comes from Trichonephila clavata, assembly GCA_019973975.1. Taxonomy (NCBI): domain Eukaryota; kingdom Metazoa; phylum Arthropoda; class Arachnida; order Araneae; family Nephilidae; genus Trichonephila; species Trichonephila clavata. The sequence goes on from BMAO01010337.1 coordinate 18,303, forward strand.
TTTCGAAACTGAATGCATTTACAAACTACAAGCTTGTATTAGAGAATAACATCAATTAATGACAATTGAGTTGTAAAATTAAGATATTCATTAAAAATTTAATACAAGTTAAAAATATTACTTATTTGCACAGAAAGGAATACTTACATTCTTCGTTGAGATGGAATTCTCGATACAATACTTCCGGCGACTTTGTGCTGAGAAAGTTCATTTCGGTATTTTATGTGAATTAATTTTTGAGGCTTAGTATGTCGTTTAAAGTCGACTGGCGAAAATTGTTTATGTCAAATAAGTGCCTAATAGGTGTCCGTAACCGTTTCTTTTCCGAATTATCCGCTTCTTGTGCTTTACTTGTTTCACAAGATGTTTGTCGAGTTTTTGGAGTTTTTGAGTAAACTGTATGTTGCCAAAAATTCATTCAGTTTCATTTTCCTTTTGGCATGAAATATTATTTTGTAAAATTTTGTTTGGATTTTTTATCATTTCCTTCGTGTGTTTTACTTCAGACTCCGGCTTCGTATCTTTATTTTTTACGTTTATTTTGCATCCATTTTCGAGCATTAGCGTTGAGGAAGCCCATTTTGTCCCAGCTTTTGGATTCGTTTTATTAACTTTTTCTCTAGATTTTTTTAGTTCTATTAGCACATTTAAGGGTACTTTCATTTAAAGAACAGTTTAGTTTATCAACTATTGAATCGTTAGAATCTTTCTCTTCTACTAAGGTACTAGGATTTTTGTATTGCTCTTTGAGGACACCACTTCTTTTAATGTTCGCACTACATTTGTTGGCTTCTTTTTTGATTTTAAGCTGCTTGAATATTTGATTTAACTTAGCAATGGTGCTTTCCGTATCCTTTGTAACAATTGATAATTTTTTCCTCTCAGACTCCATTTTTTCTTTGACTTATTATTAATCAAAGCCATTGTTGATTTATTATTGACCAAAAAAAATGTCGGCTTTCTGTTAGAAAAGGCTAATGCAGACTTACTGTTGACCAAAGTGGATGTTTTAGGAATTTGACTTTTGGTCTTCTTACCACAATGCCGTCTGATAATAGGTCGGTCATACTGAGGCGGAAT
>BMAO01010338.1:0-27538 GCA_019973975.1 Trichonephila clavata
TTCATCACATGCGGAAACGTGCTTGAAGAAAAAGCAAAATAGACGCAAAAATGTCGCAAATTTTAACTTTATTGTGGAAAATATTCACTTATTTTTCGCGGTACCATTGTATACACTTGCCTCCGAAAGTCTGCGTACAGGCAATCATCTTACAAGTTTATGCTATAATTACTATTAAAATCTCGCTTTAGAAAATAAAATAGCTGTTAGGGATTCTTCAAAATTTCCTTATTCAAGCAGCAGCAACAAATGTCACCTTAACATAAAAAAACTAGAATGGCCATCAAATAATCACCAGCCATCCGCGCCAAAAGTCTGCGTACACTTTTACAAAAAGAGCTTTTAAAGACCTTTCAGTGCAAAATAATTGCACTAAATCATGTTTTTAAGTAATTATAAGCTTATTTTATACAATATGTTTAGGATTTGAGATTTGAAAACTTTTGCGGTTCCATGGCAGGCAACAGAAAAGAGATCAATATATTATTGAAAGAAAAATCATCAGAAATCTTCAGAAAAGGGGAAATTTTTTAAAGAAATTGCTGAAACTGTTAATAGGAGACATTCATTGATTCAAAAGAGTTCATAAACTACAAATCAGCCGCCATCCAGTATAGTGGTCAGTGAAGCTGACTGCGGTGCGCAGGGACTGGGTTCGAATCCCGGAGAGGCATGGATGTTTGTGTTGTAATCATTTCGGCTGTCTGTGTTGTTTACCCCCGTGTTATACGTTCGGTGGTGCACGGGGTTTATAAATGTTAAAAAAAAAAAAAAACTACAAATCAACTAAAATTTTAACGTCCACGCCAAGATCCGGCCGCCCGTCTTCAGTGTCACCACGAGAATCTTGCTTTGTAATACGCTCTACAAAATAAATCTAAGACTACAATCTTCACAAATAACTAAAAGTGTAGCTGAGATCTTGCAAAAAAATTTGACTTTAACCACAATTCGAAGCGAAGTGAAAAAGGTGACTATCATGGCTGAGTTGCACTCAAGAAACTATTAATCTCTCGAGTGAAAAGAGCTAAAAGAATGAACCTTTGCCAAAAACATCTAAATGACACATAATTATTCAAAAAATGTAATATATTCAATTGAAAATATTTTTTTGTAATTTGGCATCAAAAAACAACAAAAATATGCGGCAAAATTTCTGGACAGATCTTAAGCAGAGAATCCTTTTTCGACTATCAAACATGGCGAGGAGGCATAATGTTTAGGAGTGCCTTGGAAGCCTTTCGGCTAGTAATCTTGAATTTATTGAATCAACAATGTACAAATCGATTACTTTAACTTATTGAAGTAAAATATCAGGGAAAGTGACGAAAATTTGCGGGAGTGTTGGTTTTTACTTTCAGCGGCACAAAGGTACCGAGCAAATGACTCCCATTGTGAAGCCGTGGGCTGTTCTGACATGTTCCAACCAATCCCGTAGGCCATCCTAGTCCCCAGACCTAAGCACAATACATCATTTATGGGATTTACTCGAAGAGAATAATCAGGGAAAACGTAATAGCATCCAAGAAAAGGCTCAAATCTGCCATAGTAGAAGAATGGAAAAAAAATACCCACAGATGAGACAACTAAGCTAGTTAAATCCCTGCCAAATATTATGAAAAAGTTATAGAAAGAACGGAATAGCTTAAAAAGTTACAATCCATTATTGTAAAGGTTTTTCAAGTGTACCCAGACTTTTGACGCACACGATTTGTGTCGTTCTGAAGTTATAAGTATTTGTATTTTATGTAATATTCAGGTGATTGTTGCTTTTACTGTTTGAATTAACGACGGTAGATGAGTCATTAATAAATAGTGTTGATTCAGAAATACCTAATTTAATTAGCGATTTTTACAAGAATGTGAAAGATGATCATCTGTACGCAGACTTTCGGAGGCAAGTGTACCTCGTTTTTCACTGCAAGTCTCTGATTCTCTTGAGCAGCAGTAGTTGAGTAGAACAGCATTCTGAGTGTTGTTCTACCACTCCATAGCTGTCTCTAACGCAAAACGCGTCAGAAATTGACGGACCCTTGCTACTTTCGTTGTTGTTGTTTTGCCCTCGTCTTCATCCGTTTCTTCTTGCATGGAAGTCACAATCTCGTCATTATTTAGAATTTGAAATCCAGTCTTCTGCGTCGCATGCCATCAGGTTTCTACATCTTCTTCATCGCATTCTTGAAATCAAAAATCACGCAACTGAAATTCCCCAAATATCCCTCCTTGGGTTTTCTTGTCACTTTTGGCCTCACGCGAAACAACTTTTGAGCATGGCAATGTTCGAAAACGTATTCATATACAGTACGTAGTTGACCAAAAAAAAAAACTGGTCTGGATATTTGACGTTTCGGATAATAAACGTTCGGATAAACGACGTTCTACTGTATATATATATATAGAGAGAGAGAGAGATCTAATAGAGCTGGAATTGAAAAATAAAAAACGCCAAAATATTATTTTTATGTAGATAATTCTACATATAGATTCAAAAAATCTTTAAAAAATCATATTTCATGTTTTTTAAAGCTTTTTCCCTCGCAAATTAAGCACTCAAGTTTACATAACAAGTCAAATCCATAAAAAGTAACTATTAATATCTTTTCTGGGATATAACTATCTTCTTTAAAAAATTTAAATAATCTCAACTCCTTAAAAACGTGAAATATTTGAAGATCTCTATATATTCAATTATTATTATTTTCCACTTGCATTGAGCCCATTTTTAGGTCATGGAACGCGATTCGTATGAGGTTGACTGAGTACGACTTCTATCCGTTATTACAGTTGTCGCCCTTGTTCAAGGTCATTTAAAATTTCATCTCGGGGCACGTCTATTGTTCCAGGGCTGATGTATTATGTCTATCACTCGGTTAAGGCTCTCGCAGATGACGAAAGCCGTGTCAAGAAATTCGTCATGCAGCGTTGAGAAATTTAAATTGAAACTGCTCGTCTTTTGTCTTGGGTAGGATTTTTTTTAATGAACTCGTTTCCAATGGTTTCGTTTCCGGATTTGTTTGTAAAGTATAATGCCATTATTATTATTATTAAGAAGAAAATGATTTTGTAATGAGTGTAAAATAACTGCTTGGCGCGTTCAGGCGGTGTTTGCATGCAGTTATAGACGGTAGGAAAGTAATTGTACGTCCTGGGATTTTAAATACCAAATTATTTTATTATTTTTATACGCTTTCGGCTCTATGTAAGTGGGTAAAATATCTGAAATCCTTTCATATTTTATATACATTAATGAAAAGAAAAAAAAACTGAAGAAAAATGGATAACATTTCTGCGGATAAACCTTTTACTAAATATTTATTTTGAATCCTGTGCAGGGTGATTCAAAATTAATATAACGATTACCAACTGAGCTAGTTCACCCGCTCTTCGCACAGATGAATTGAAAAATTAAACAATAAAGATTGAAGGATAAAGAAGTTTTCAATGAGTGAATTGCAAATGAAACAAAAAAAAAAGCTTTTTGCATATCTCAGCTAAACAAAAGAACCATATTAGTTAAATTTTAAGTCCAAAGGTCTAATAGCTGGTAAAAAGTATTTTTTTTTCTTACAACGCCCTGCAACTTTCTTGTGGGTCGATTTGCTGATCTCTGCTCAGCAAAAGTAACACATTGTTACAAATTTTGTGTAATGGACGCTTAAAATAGTGTAAATAATTTGTATCTGGATGTTTGATACGTTGATATTACTTTCTGTTGTATTGATTTTATGTAAAAATACTAATATTTGAAAGCAACGGCGTTCCTTACATTATAATGGCGATTCAATGGAAACATAGCGAAATGTTGGCATCAATTTTGGTGACCATGTAGGCAACTTGGCAATTGGTTAAACGGTGCAGAAGTTGATATGCTGTAGCGCCACCTGGTGGGGAGTTGCAACAAAGAGGATATCACAAAAACCTTCTTCACGAAAAATACATATACATGGCAATTCTCACAGTGATCGGTTGAAGCGAGGTCATTCATTTACCAGGTGTATGCAAATGAAATGAGACGATTGTTTTTTTTAAAAAAACACACAATAAATTTACGAAAACTGTTAATATTTCTTTATTCGAAATAATATCCATCGCTAGCTACACATTTCCCCCATCTTTCGGGCACTTTCTGAATACCACGCCAAAAAAATGATCGGTCTTTTGAGGCCAGCCAGTCATCTAGCCAAGATTTGACGTTTTCGTAAGAAGTGAAGCGCTGGTCAGCCAATGCGTATCCCAATGATGCAAATAGGTGGTAATCGGAAGGAGTGAAGTCTGGCAAATAAGCCGCATGTGCTAAGGGCTCCAAGCCGAGCGCCTTAACGATGTCCTTGGTTGGTTTAGCACGGTGGCTAGGTGCGTTTGTCATCAAGAAAAATCACTTTGTGCTGCCGTTTCTTGTATTGCTCGCGTTTTTCGAGTATAGCATCATTCAGATTAAGTAATTGTTGTTTGTAGCGATCTGTATTAACGGTTTCGCCGGGTTTGAGAAGCTCATAATTGATTGGTCCCTCCTGATCCCAGAAAATACACAGCATTGTCTTGCGGCCGAAGCGATTCGGCCTTGCGGTCGATTTGGACGGCTGTCCGGGGTCAACATATGATCGATTACGCTTGGGATTATCAAAATAAATTCATTTTTCATCGCCAGTCACAATACGATGGAGATATGACTTGCGTTTGTAGCGGGCAAGCAACATTTCGCACACGATTTTTCGGTTTTCCTGTTGACGGTCCGTTAGCTCGTGTGGTACCCATCTACCGACCTTTATTATCTTGCCCATTGCTTTGAGACGACGGGAAACAGTGCTCTGGTCAAAATTTAATTGTTCTGCAAGATATTCTTGCGTTTGGCCATCATCTTCATCAAGTAATGCTTGCAATTCAGCATCTTCAAATTTTTTTGCTGATCTGTCACGCTCCTCGTTTCTCACATCGAAATCACCATTTTGAAACTTTTCAAACCACCTGTAGCACTGCGCACGGCTCAGACCATTGCCACCGTATGCTTCTATAAGCATTTGACGCGATTCGGCAGCATTTTTCTTTAGATGGTAACAAAAAAATTAATGCTGTCCGCAAATCGTAGTCGGAAGGCATAAAATTCGACATTTTCAACACAGAAAAAAAAATTCAATGCATGGTGAAACTCGTCCAAATATAAACTAAACATGAGTATCAAAGGTCAAACTATAAAAAATCACGTGTCACGGTTTCGTATTGTTTGCATATATGCGTGGCGACATCTGTTAGCAATCGTCTCATTCGATATGCATATACCTGGTATATATATATATATATAGATTCACATTAAAGGAGAACCTATTTAAACCAAATTTCACTGTGCTTCGCGCCGCTTCGAACTTTTCCAACAAACAAATGTGGTAAAATGGAAAAACTGTTATTTATAAGCGTATTATGGGATTTTTACGCAAATAGCACACTTTTTACTTCAAGTCTATGTTGTCGAAGTTTAAAAATAATATAATAAATAAGGTAGAATAATTTAATTCAAGATAATTATCAAACGCGTTCAGCATAAGGTATTCGACTAGTTGCGACAACTTTTTTTTTTAAAAAAAGGAGGTATAGGGATTTTTCTTGTTATTTTTAGATTTGTTTAGTGCATTTTAAGAAAAATGTGATAAAATAAAGAAGAGAAAAAGAAATTATTATTACTAAAAAGGGAAAAAATAGGTAAAATTGACAAAAAAAATAGCATAAACGCGGCTCATTCTGCACCAAAAGTTTATGAACATATTTTCAATTTTTTCAATCTAATATGGTGCTACATTATTCAATTTTGAAATGATCTTCAGGATCAGAGATATTTTTCAATTTTTGCAAAAACTAGAGCACTTTATCTTAGTTATTATATGAAATTGTTTAAAAAAAAACAGTGATTATATTCACATAAGGGACTGTAAATTTTGTAATAAAACAGTGATTGATAAAAATAAAGGTTAAAATGCTTCTACTATTATACAGAACATACGCAAAAAATTTCAGCTAATTATTTTCAAAACTTTTTCAGCAATCGCTGTCCCCATTTGAGCATTTAAAAAAACACACATTTCGAGTAAAACGCGTTTTAAAGTATGACATCTTGCTTAAAGTAACGGCATCTGCTTTTACTAAAACCTTTGTAGTTTTTGTTCTAGTAAACGGAAAATGATAAACTTAGTATTTCTATAAAGCTAATAAGATAGCCCATCAAACAAAATTTATAAAAAAATTTGTCAGTTTTCGGCAAAATTCACAGTTTTAGGGTAGTCGCATACCTTAATGTGGCTTTTGGAATACTACTTTTTCATCTATATTGGTATTAGCTCTTACAGATGCCTACAAAATTAGGTTATTATAGGTCCACATCAGCTAGTTTGGAGTGATATTACCTGTATTATGTTCATAGCAGAGAACAATTATTCACAATCATTTTTTGAACAAATTTTGAGGTTTTTTTGTCTGAGACAACCTCCTTCCAATAAAATTGTAAAATATGGTCAGTTTTTATCTCTTTTCAAATTTTTTTTAATTTTTCAGTAAGTCTTCTCGGTGGCGTGGCAGGAGCGGACACATAACATTTCGTGGGCTGAGCGGACACTTTGAAACTCATCGAGGTTTGAGCGGACACATTCCCCCCCCCCATCTTAGAACAGATTCGATGACCGAATTACAAGGAAAAATACATTTTTTCCGATCCAATTTAATCACTTGTATTAAATTGTTAAGATGTTATAGTGCGAATACATTTTAAACATATCGAAATGTAATAGGAATAAAAACTTTCCGAGAGATATTTAAAAATTAATAGTAAGTAGCAATATAATGTCAATATTAGAGTCAAATAAATATTAGAACAGGTGCAATATAGCCATACAATTAATTAATTTCATGAAAGGAAGTAAAAATAAATACTAGAAGTAAAATACGCAACATGCAAAGTTAGTTAGTATTTATTTACTTGTGTATTTATTTTTCTTTTATCAACTTGCATCTTGAAACTAATTAATCGTATGGCTATTGCACCTGTTCTAATATTTATTTGACTCTAAAATACAGTTTTCCACAAAATTCCTGAAATTCGTTCATACCTTTCATTATATTGTTACTTACTATTCATTTTTAAATATTTCTCTGAAAGTTTTTATTTCTATTACATTTCGCTATGTTTAAAATGTATTCGCACTATAACATCTTAATTTAAAACAAGTAATTAAATTTTAACGGCAAAAATGTATTTATCCTTGTAATTCGGTCATCGAATCTGTTCTAAGATGGGGGAGGGGGAATGTGTTCGCTCAGTCCACGAAATGTTATGTGTCCGCCCCTGCCACGCAACCGTCTTCTCGTGCTACTGTTACAACTCCACCGTGCCACACTGTGGCACGCGTGTCACGGGTTAGCCACCCCCTACTGTAAACTTATGCGTTTTCGATTCTTACTGTTTCAATTATGTACTTTTAAGCGTGTTTTTAGCTTTTGGTTTTATCACGTTTTTAGTTCTTGGTTTTGATGCAGGATTTTTTGTTCTTTGGCGAATGACCTGATTGATATCCAATTTTGCCGTAGTAAGTTACAAAGTTTCAATTTCTTGTGCTCGTTAAATCCGGGGTGGGCATTACGTCGATCGCGTTAAATCGGTGGACCGCTAAGAAATTTTGGGGTGACCGCCTAAAGATTTTACCACTTAGTAATTATGTACGGAAAATTCAAGATTGGTTGACAGTACACAGACTAAGCCTTCTACTGACTATAACAACAAAAACTAACTTTAGATAAAAATGTTTTATTTTTTTAATGTATTTTGAATTGTTTCATAATAAATGTATTATTTAATATAATTATATCTGGGGCAATTATTATTAAGTTTGTATCTTGCCTTTTTTGCCTTAAATGCGGTTTTAAAAGTGTTGTTTTTTTATTTTATTTCTGTAGGTGTATATATGAGTACATATTCCGTACTAATTATTAAGCGTTATAATAATAACCTTTCTTCACCTCACCACACCTACGACATTGGGCAGTGGTGTACACAAGAATTTTGAAAGGGAAGGGGGTCGAGGGTTGAAGGTCTACCATTCTCGTATCATACCCCAATACGCAGCCAAACATTTTTTTTCCTTCTGATTTTGTCGATTGTCGGGAACAAAAAAACAGCAAAAAATACATTACTAAACAAATAATTAACAATAAAAAATATAAAAAAATTGCCGATATCAAATAGTTTATTACATTTTACATACTATATACATGGGACTATAAAGAATTACAAAAAAATGAAGTGTTATGAGGGAGGGTCAAGACCCGTGAACCCCACCTCCGCTCTTGTGTGTGCCACTGACACTGGGTGGACCGCAACTCCTTGAAAAATTTAGAAGTAGCCCCCGTACCCTGGAAAAGTCTGCCCACCCCTGCGCTAAATAGTCGAAAAACATTCGAGGAAATTAGCAAAAGGCTGATATTAACTGACAGAGGTTTCATTAAACGTGATGTAGTGGTACGTTTTGTAAATTCTGCCCAGCGGTGATTCAGCATGACTAGTTGCAGTACATCTCTTACCTTTCAATCCGCGCAAATATCTTTTCTGCAAAACAAGAAGAACAGTTACCGTGCCATCATTTGCATGTGATGTTTTTTTTCTGTAATGACTCTAACCTTCACCCTGACGTTTCAACAATGCCCCGGGGCTCCTCAAGGTAATGGACGTCTGCACTATTAAGGGCAGAGCATATGTTTCCTTCTACAGGTATGTCCTTGAGCAGTACATCTGGACTACTGGGCGTCGATTTTAAACTACTTTTAGCGTCGTTATCTGTTGGGGAACTGTCATTAGATACTTTGTAATGTATGCAAGAGGTTTTAGTGAGTGCTTTCAATTGTGTTCGTAGTTTTCTTACATCTTGGTGTAGAGTTTTTGAAGAAGGCGATTGGTTTGTGAGTCTAGATTTGTTCACATTTTCGTTGGTGTTGTATTAAAATCCACAGTTAACCCTTCTTTTGTGAAATAGAGTGATATAATTGATGCTCTAGATTAAAGGAGAGAAAAATGTTTAAAAAAATTCCTAGTATATATTAAATAATTAAAAAACAGTATGATCGAAATATCCATCATCATTCAAATTCACATGTTAAACGCTCAGTATAAAACAAATAATATAAAAAAATATTTTTAAAGTCAATCCCTGCTTCGGTCAGCATAGAAAATTTTTGTTTTAGTTACTTTCTATTACAATTAATATAAATATGCATATACATATGACAGAATCATACTATTAAGTGGCAAAATAGAAAGCAGCCTTTTGTTTTTCATGCTACATATGGTATAGGGGGGGGGGACTACTATTTTTTGTTACTATTTATTCATTCATATATCTCATTCTGAAAAATTAGGCCATCTCAAGTAGGATTCGAACCCATGACCTTTGGATTATAAGACCAACGCGCTATCCACTGCGCTACAGGGACACAACGAACGAATATATATGGTGTTGGACTATTATTTTTGTTACTATTTATTCATTAATTAAACTGAATTAATGAATTAATATTTGGAAAACGGTATTAGCATCAAGTGTTATCCATTACAAGTTTTGAAAAATGTATTTGAACTCGAATGGATGAATAAAAAGTATTTTATTAACAATTGAACATTTGAAGAAGACACACACATATATATATATATATATATATACATTACAAAATATACACAAAATAGTTATAATCCTAAGATAACTATAGTCATGATAGAATAAAGTCTTAGCCACAGTAGTACTAGAGCAAACTCCTGGCCTTAGGAACCAGGATTGCAGGTTTAAACAAAGTTGTTCGGCCAGCCAACCTTCACCTGAATTTGCAATACTCTGGGCCATAGGGAAAGTAAGAATATGTATATATATATATATATATTGTATAAAGGGAGAGAGAGTGTGAACTAATAGTACGGACTGAATTTAAAAAAAATCTTTGTATCATTTTTATTTCTGATAATTAAAAAAACAATTCTCTTTATTATTATTATTCTAATTTCTTCTGCATCGCGGTGCTCTTCGTTCGAATTTTCGCCATCAAGGCCATCTTCTGATAGCCAACTGCCTTCTAACAGGTCCAGGTAATCTTCAATGTCCCTCTCTTCTAAATATCTCTGGAAAAATAACGTAAAATAAATATGTAGTAAAAAACATGTCCGTCATACATTAAAAGTGTAAGTAACAACTGTATAGTGATGTAAATTTATGTCACAATGGTTTTGGGAAAATTTTTTGGGACATTCGATATAAATTGCGCAGAAAATAACAAAAACAAACCTATATACGCAAACAATACACAAGATGCAAGTAAATAAAAGAAAAATAAATACAAGTAAATAAATACTAACTAAACTTGCATCTTGCGTATTTTACTTCTAGTATTTATTTTTACTTGCTTTCATGAAACTAATTAATTGTATGGCTATTGCACCTGTTCTAATATTTATTTGACTCTAAAATACAGTTTTCCACAAAATTCCTGAAATTCGTTCATACCTTTCATTATATTGTTACTTTCTATTAATTTTTAAATATTTCTCTGAAAGTTTTTATTTCTATTACATTTTCCTATGTTTAAAATGTATTCGCACTATAAAGTCTTAACAATTTAATACAAGTAATTAAATTTGATTGGCAAAAATGAATTTATCCTTGTAATTCGGTAATCGAATCTGTTTTAAGAGGGGGGGGGGATGTGTTCGCTCAAACCACGATGAGTTTCCAAGTGTCCGCTCTGCCCACGAAATGTTATATGTCCACTCCTGCCACGCCACCATTGGTTTACCTAAGGTTGTGTTGTATTTAAGAAATTCTATGATTATTTGAGTGTTTAACTAAGTATCGATTTGCTGGTTGAAAGAGTAAAGTGTTATGTGAAGAGTATTATCAGCTTTTTTCAATTCCTACTATTAGTTTACTCTCTCCCTATATATATATATATATCTTTTGTTCAAATTTTCAATCGTTAATAAAATACTTTATATTCATCCATTCAAGTTCAAATGCATTTTTTTTTAATTTGTTGTGGATGACACTTGATGTTAATAACAGTTTTTCAGGATATTAATTCATTAATTAAATAAAAAATGAATAAATAGTAACAAACACAAAAATAATAGTTCAACAGCATATATAAAAAGGAAAACCATTCGTTGTGTTCCTATCGCGCAATGGATAGCTCATTGGACTTCGAATCCATAGGTCGTGAGTTCGAATCCCGCCTCTGATGGCCTGATGTCTGAGAATGGAATTTCTGTTTATACTATACTATTTTCGTAGAATAATTAAATTTAATTAATTAATAAATAGTAACAAGCAAAAAAAAAAAAAATAGTCCAACACTTTATACAGAAAGGAAAATGGAACATTGCAAGGAAAATCGCTTTCTATTTTGTCACTTAATACTGTTATTCTGTTATATGTATATGCATATTTATATTATTTGTAACTATTTGATAAAAAATAACTAAAATAAAAATTTTCTTTGTTGACCTAAGTAGGAATTGACTAAAACTTTTTTTTATATTACTTGTTATAGTTATGCATATAGCTATGAAAATTCCGTTGGAAACGGGGAAGCTCAAAAGAAATTATTTTTTCCGAAATGGGCTACATATTAGTAATTAAGCTTTTGCAGACACGCCAAGTCCCAAACGTGAGATCCATTTCAGTAGAGGCACCATCTGGTGGCGGATATCGCTAGCAAATTTTGAAGCTTGAATTAGCTCTTTGGATGCTGAAAATTGCCTTGATTTAATTTTGTCGAGAGCACCAGAGTCAAATTGATACTCAAGGGACTTTTTACATGCCCCATAGTCATATGACAAATGTGCCTACGATTTTCGCTTCCAGAAAATCTATCGACTCCAGCCTGGGCCAAACCCGCAACCTTAGGCTTACGGAGCGGGCACGCTGACTCTACGTTTTTTTTTTTTATTATATTATTTTTTTTTTATTATGAATAATATGTGTGGAGGGATTAATACTAGCAGTAATTAATGACAATGTTTCAACTTTTGTATACGTGAATGAATAATTCTCAGAGAGGACCTTAAAACGTTAAAAAAAGTAATTATAATAAAAAAAAGTACCACAGCTTTCTCACAGCTGTAACAGTATATTGATGACGCAAATTGTCGGCATTATCGTCAAACTCATCAAGAATGGTCGAATTAATCTCTGGAATCATTAAATTCATCACCATTACGATTTTATCTCCATAATCGCTAGATTTATTTGGGCTGTCAAATTTATCATCAGCCTCTCTAAATTAATTAAGGTCGCTGTATTTATTGATGAAATCACTAAATTCATCAAAAATACGAACTTTGTGGCACCGACTATGCTATAATTTAATGTTAAGATCACCACCTGGGTTCAAATTGAAGTATTTTCTGAAGCGATTCAGATGTCATCTGCTTGATATTGTAGCCCATTATGAGTAAAAAATAAATTGAATTGATTTCATTTGTCCTTTTTTATATTAGTTATTTTTCGAGTAAGTTCTACTTAAACAGCTTTACCTGGTATGTGTTGTACATAGTCTTGCCCTAAATTCCAATACAATTTTAAGGAAGTTAAAATTAAAAACATATAAATATAATAAATCATCAATAGAAAGGCTCTTATTGCAGCAATGAAAGAGTTTAAAATACCTGACAAGTTATTAAGGCAGAAGGAAAAAAATCATGGTCAATTTATAGAATAATCTTTCAAACCCATTGGAAATAAAATAAATTATAGTTTAAAAAAACTAAAAAAAATCGCGTTTTATAGTAAATCGAACTAAAAAGTAAAAAAATAATTCCCTTTTTAAGAATAAAATGATTTACGAGAAAATTAACGTCATTGTGGTAAAAGTGTGGGGTGCTTTGTACTATATATTTTTGCAGTAACCCAGGATTTCGGAATAGAACTAGTAAGAAATTAAAACAATTTATGTAGAGCACCCCACGCTTTTACTACCAAAATGACATTAATTTTCTCGTTCATCATTTTATTCTTATATTAAGAACTATTTTTTAGCTTCTTTTATAGTTTTTTTTAAACTGCAATTTATTTTTCACTTTTTAGTTCGGTCTATAATAAAAGCGTGTTTTTTTAGTTTTTTAAACTATTATTTATTCATTGATGAATTAATCTCAAATGTGTTATTTTTTTACTACACTAATCGATATTTCCCCCAACTTTTTAAAATGATTGAAATGCTCGTTCTGTGTATTGTATAAATATAATATCATGTAGATCAATAAACTTCTTGATGAAAAGCTTTAAGCTATCCGACTACCCTAAAATTGTGAATTTTGCCAAAAATTGACAATTTTTTTATGATTTTATTTCATAGGCCATCTTATTAGCTTTATAGAAATACTACGTAAGTTTATTATTTCCCGTTCATTAGAACAAAAACTATTTTTAGTAAAAGCAGATGCCATTACTTTAAGCAAGATATATGTCATGCTTTAAAACGCGTTTTACTCGAAATATGTTTTTTCGAAAATGCTCAAACGGGGCTAAAAAAGTTTTGAAAAAGATAAACTGAAATTTTTTGTGTATGTTCTGTATATTAGTAGAAGTGTTTTTACCTTCAGATGTATCAATCACTGTTTTATTACAAAATTTACAGTCACTTATGTGAATACAATCACTGTTTTTGTAAGCAATTTCATATAAACAAGTTAAAGTCCTCTAGTTTTTGAAAAAAAGAAAATATCTCTTATCCTGGTCATTTCAAAAATGAATAACTTAGCAACATATCAGAATTGAAAATTTAAAATTTGTTCATAAACTTTTGGTACAGAACGGGCCGGGCCGTGTTTAGGTTATTTTTAGTAAAAAAAAAAATTACCCATTTTTTCCCCATTTTACTAATAATAATTTTTCTCTTCTTAATTTTAGCATATTTTTCTTAAAATGTTCTAAAGAAATCTAAAAACAACCAAAATCTCCGCATATTTTCACTTTTCTTAAAAAATAAAAGTTGTCACAAGTAGTCAAGTGGCATTTGCAACAACACTTCTCTAACGTCTTAAGACCTTATCACACGTACACGTTTGGTGCAATTTTTGTTCCAATTCGTGCAATTTTTACTCCGTTGCCATAGCAATGGCTTTGGAACAACTTTTTGCCAGTGAACTGAGAAAGTTGCTCTAAATGAAAGTTGCTTGAAATTCCAGCCAATGGGGTTCTTCGGCGCCCTACGTCATAAACAAGATGGCGGTAAAGGTGATAGTTTTGCATCAAACGCATCAGATATGGCGTATAATATTTTAATGGTGAACAATATTTTAACGGTGTATAATATTTTAAACAGAATGATGCTTTATTTCTGTTTACCCCATAAACAAAAAAGCGCGAGCGAAATAAAAGAAATAATATTGGATGGTCGTTTTCGAAGCAGAAAAATCAGCGAGTAATGTTTCAATGTGGAGAAAGAACGTGGCTGATGTCAGAGCATGTCGTTTTGTTTACGGTAACCTTTCCCCCTCAGATTCGGCGAAAAGTTGGGCCAAAAAAATGCACGTGTAGTCTCCGCATGAAAACAATCATCATCATCTACTTCCCTCTTCACTTGACTTTAAAAAGACCCTCACTAACATATAAGTCACGGTTCCTTTACAGAAAGAGGTTTTATAATCATATAATGCCAGCAAAAGTATTTTCCCTAGAGCAGGTATTTTCCCTTTATAGATCAGCGTGCAATTTTTTCCTAAATAAATGTTTAATGAGGTCTAGACGTGCCGTCAAGTAATTTTGACTTGCGATTGATTGGGAAAATAATAAAACTAAATACTAACAACACAAAACTCTGTTTTTACTACGAAAAAATACATTTTGCACTGTATAGTAATAAATGTTATAGTTATGCGTGTAATTCAAATTGCATAAAATTAACATAGGTGTGACTTCTGTTGTTGTAGTTTATATGATAAATATCATATTACAGGATTGTAAGATGTCACTTTTAGCAGAATGCATGTTGAATTGGAATCGTTGTACCAAACGGTTTCTATAAACTAGTCTATAATGTTACTCATCTCTAAGAATAATGACTCGCAGGCATAAATAAATGAAAATGTGGTTAAAATAGCAAGAACCAGCTCTTCCAGACAATTAAATGTGTCTATTCAAAACGTTTTACAGACGGTGTTCTGGATGTAACTATTTCGGAACATTGTTGCCTTTAATAATCATGCCATATTCCTCGGTCCATCAAGTTTTTTAAATTCTCTGTTACACCAACTATCTTGCACTTACTTATTTATTTGCTTACTTAAAAATCTTAAATAACGGTGTTAAAAATCATAAATGTAACTTTAAAATACAGTCGTGTCAACAAAATTTGCTATGCTATGCGTAGACGAATTTCAAGCCATTAGCAAATTGCAGTGCACGACGTAACTAAGGCATTACAATACCAAACGAGTGTGCTTCCCGCCGCACCGCTACCAATCACTCGCGTTTGATCTTAATACTTCATTGTGAACTTTGTTATTTTGAACTAAAATGCAAACCGTGCCATTTGTTCGCCAACCCTGCCCTTGAGGATTCGTTACAGTCGCGATTAAAACTCGTTACAGAGTTTGTTTTTTTGACAAGGATTTTGATGAGTTTCACCTTGATTGCTTTGACGAGAGTTGGTGTTCTCACTGAGAGTGCACGACCGCATTTACTAGGATCTGTAATGTTGTTGGTCTCAGAAAATCCCTTAATTATTCGATGAATGATCAACCTTTTGATGTTTAAATGCTTAAGATCCTTAAAAATCCCCGATGGACTCTTCTTTTTTTTTTCCGATTCAGAGAAATATCTATTGCAAGCTTCTGTTCAAAGTGTCCAAGCTGTGACTGATTTCGAATGTGCGTGAAACGCAGTGGCGTAACGCACATCCCCACATCGTGGGGGAAGGGGTAAGGATCTTTAAAGGCTCAAACTCTGACTGACGTCAAGTGCGCATGATTTTGCAATCCTTTGTAAAATTTGACTTGGGGCCCAAAAGCTGATTTTGCAGGGGTAATACTCACCGTTACGCCACTGGGGAAAGGCAACACTTTTTTGAAAAATATTGCAGACGATCTCCGACGACGAAATTTAAAATATTCTGGGTTTCAGTAACAGCAGAGAAGCTCAAATTTTTGTATCAGCACGGCTAGTCGTAGGTACTACTTTCACCATAACTATTTGATTGAATCTGCTGACTTATCAATAGCAATAAATCAAATTATAGAAGATGATAAGATTTTTTTTTCTTTCGAAAACTACATAAAAATCTAAAAAAAAAATCCCTGTTTCATTCTACGTTTTACTAATTTGCATTGGATATTTTGAAATATTTTCCTCTTTTAAAGAACAATTATAACTCTGACAGCTCATTTGTATAAACTTATCGTTATTTTCTTACGCAGTAAAAATATCCTGTTGTGAGATTTAGGTTGTGCGTAGTTTAAGTGTGTGTCCTGATTGCAAAAAAAAAAAAAAAAAAAAAAAAAAAAAAAAAATGTGCGAGGAACTTAATGAGGGAATGACAAAGATATCGGATGTCAGTTGTCTTAACTAGACGAAGTAGAAACGGTAATTGACGTTTTTTTTTTTTTTTTTCTTATTTGAGGAACGTCTGTTCCTTTTATGAAGCTAAATATACTTATTTCTTATCACAGTTTTTGCTGATGTAAAAGTTACGAATTTTCATTCATCTTTTTTTAAGAATGTCACCAGGGAAAAAAAATATTTAAGAATCAACACTTATAATGTCTTTATACAACAGGCGGTTGAAAAAATGTTAAAGTTTTTGGAATATTATATAGATAAGTTTTTATTTTTGTTAAAATGCACAAAATGTTGAGAAGCTTTTATCTATATTAAAATGTACAGAGAACACATTGCGAGGAGTTGTTTTTATTTTCAGAAAAACGTGCGGAGCCCATAACGATGAGTAGTGCTTATTTTCGTTAAACATGGTTGTCTAAACTATGACCGCTTGTGGGCCGCATTGCAAAAATATTTTTTTTTTCTGGGCCGTACATACAATTTTTTTTTTAACAAATTGAAATAAAAATTAACTCTTTGTAGTTTTATTAAAATAAGTTAACTTATTTTCATTATAATTTTTTAAATCTTAAGTTAGACATGAGTAGGTACACATTTATTTTAAATTTGTTGAAGTTTCGTTTCATTTAGTTTGGATTTCAAAAAGATAGAAAAAAAATCAAGTTAGTGAGATGAATGAATTTGTGTTTGTGTTGTAACGTCGTGGAACTTGGTAGCGTATTGTGACGCCACGCTAATCATTAAAAAAAACTTTTTATTGTGTGTGTGTGATCTAAAATTGATTTATTTACTTTTTACTATTAAAAGATCACTATGAAGAGAAAAAGAATTCAGTTACAAGTGTTAGATCCATTTAGCCAGTTCTATTTAGTATTGGTGCTAGTTCTAATTTAGGCAGTCTATTGCGTTGGTGTCCACTCCTCGCTTCTTTAGTCCCCCGTTGGATACCGCCTCAGGAGTCAATCTCGCTAGTCCATCGGGTCCTGTCTCGGGAGTATATCGTGAGAGTCGATCGGGAGGCCCTCGCCTCGCGCCTTCTTCCTAGATCCGTCGATTACGTCTCGCAGGTCGATCGTCGGAGTTGATCGGGAGCCATCGCACTTCTTCCTTCGTCAGCAGGATTCTGTTTCGGGAATCTATCGTGGGAGTCTATCCGGAGTTTTTTTTCTTGGGTCCACTCCTTTAAACTCTAGGGCGGGTCCACCCACGCCCTCATCAACCCCCATTGGCCGGCCTCAAGGTTTTGACCCTGGCACCCGGTCTTGCACGTCTCCATTCGTGCAGAGATAGCAAAAGTTCGGTCCCTCTCAAAGGTCCCCCCGGCGACAAGGGCTTGACTCAGATCTGGCACTTCAAACATCTCGCCGCCTTCTGCGGAGGCGCCAGCCTTTCAAGACGGACAATCACTGCCTATGAATGGAAAATAATGCAGTGATGCCCAGCCCATAGTGTTTGCCAGTCACACCGTCGCCGACAGTCCAGCTGTCCGGCACAGCACAATGCAGCCAAAGCCACGTGGTCCCCAGCTGTGGAGCACCTAATGAATAGGGCGAATCCTCCATTGTGACGACGTCACAGTGTTGAACAATCAAATAGATATCGGGTTGAATGGACGAAGTTGTTATTCTTAATGCATTTTCAAGATGTTTGTCAGTGATCTTTGTCCTATTTTTATTGTATGCTTCATTCTTGGATAGAAACTGTTCACAAACATAAATACTGCCAAAAATTGAAGACATTAATAAAGCATGAGTGTGAAAATAAGGATATTTATCGCGCGATGTAGGTAAATCTTCATAAAACTCCAGTATAGAAACATTCCTAAATTTTTTCTTCCAGTTGAATGTCACTTTTCAGTTCAATGCATTCCATTTGAAGATTTGGAGGTAATTTATTTATTTCTTGAGAAACGGGGCAGAAAATATATTGAAATACTCTTCGTTTTTTTTTAGAAAAGCTTGAAGTCTTCTTTCAAACTCATCAGTTAAATCGAAAATTAATGCAGTATATTTTGTGCATACATTTATCTTTTTTTAATAAAAATGTGTAAATTGAAATATTTTCATTATTTGAGTTCGGCCGCATTCTAAAAGCTTTTGGGCCACACTTTAGGCAAGCATGCGTTAAATGTACAGAGCACATTACGAGGAGTAGTGCTTATTTTCGTTACAATGTGCAGAGCACATTACGTGGAGTAGGATTTATTTTCGTTACAATGCACGAAGCATACATTGCATGTTGTTCTTATTTTTGTTTAAATGTACGCAGCATATTAAATTTTCAAGCGCCCACAAATCTACATTTTTTATGGACAGCCAGTGCTTGACGAAGAATATTAGGGCCCCCATGCAAAGTCAGGTTTTGCGCCCCAAGCCGTATCTTACAAAGGATTGTAAACCCATAAGATAACATAGGTTTTGGGCCCTCTAGAATCCTAGGTCCCCCCCTCCCCGATGTGAATGTTGCGGAGATGTACGTTACGCTACTGCGGGCAGCAGCAGAAAACGAATCGATGTCAATTTGTTTACCTTTTCTTTTGTTGATCATGGCTGATTGAACGCTAATTAACGTCGCAGTCTGAAGAAGCTAATGGCGATGGAAGTAATTTCGAACCAAAGGCGAGTGACGAGAACGACACTTCAGCTGACACCGTACTCTCCAAATTCCATACCCCACCTACGGGAGGACGTGGAACATCAATTGAATCAATATGAATTAGCAGAGCTTTAATAGCACTAGGACCTTTAATGTCGAAGCAATTCGTGATCATGAAATCGCTTGAACAAATTAATACATAATTAGGTACTATTCCGTTTCGCCGGCGCAATCTTTCCAAGTTGTGCTGTTGGCGGCAACACACAATATACATGTAAAAAATATAAATGTTTTTTCTCATTAGTTTTTCATCTATTTTTGATGTATTATGAAAAAGACGTTACTGATGAGAAAAGACCACGTCTTGTTTTGAAAATGGAGTGGTAAATGGTTACCAGCGGGATATTCCGTTTGGCGTCGGTTGTATCATTTCTGTCGACTTTATCGCTTGCGCCGGCGAAATGAAAAGTACTAATAATTAATGATGTGTTGAGTCAAGCAGAGGCGCACACGGGCATCTTTTAAAGGACGGGGTGGTTATGTTTTTAGAAAAACATGTAGACGGGAGAGACGAAGTGTAATCATCATGCTAAAAATTAAAAATCTGATATTGTTTGGGGGGGGGGGTGACTCCTCCCTCCCCTTGTGAACATCACTGAAATCAGGTGCCGTCATCGATGCGAAACCATAAACCAATTGCAAAACATATTTATTGTTTGATTTTTACCGACACCGTTCTAGAGAGTTCCTCTGCGATAGTAAACAATGTTTTCGAAGGAAAAAAAGAAGAGAAAAATAACAAAATAATAATAAGCACCAAATCACCGCGGAACCATTAGAAGATAAAAAAGGAGCGAAAGCGATAAATGACCATGAACGCTCTCAACCTACCTGCGTTCTATCCGGAAGCTTCAGGGATGATGGCGCTCTTTAACGACATGGAAACAGGAAGTGATGTCGGTTTCGAGTTAATTGCCTATTTCTGAGATCGCATCCCTTGATCAAGATGATTACTTGGATCGTGTATTGATAGGAAGAAGCGTAAAGAAGGAAACGATGTAAAAAGTTACACAAAAAAAAAGTGTATATGTGCTAAAAGGTGCCCGCAGAGGATGACTGTTTTATGAGAAAGTTTTAGAATAAAAATTGTACGATACATGTCCTAGAATGAATGAACTGTAGTAGTTTTATGACGTTTTGATTTCTTGAAATGACTGGAGTTTTTCGTCTTTTTTGACGTAAGTGTTTTTCTGCAGATAAGAAAAGTTGTCGAACGTTCTAGAACAAAATATGTTTTGTGGGGTTGAAAAATAGGTAATTTTATTAGATTTTTCTCTGATGCGTTGTTGACCTTACTTTAGTAGCGGGACAGAGACATATGTCACTCTACAGCTCTAAAATTTGACGAGAAATAAGAACTGAAAGCGATGAATCTATTTGATTTGATTGCTTCTTAACGCACACTTTGAAACTGCTCGAGGCTTTTGGCGATGGAGTCGTTAAATGACAAGAACGACACTAGAGTCGGCACCCCACAACTCAACATCCTCACCACACCACGTGAAACTTTGAGCTTCGACATATTTAAAGTTCTTGAACCTTGTAATGAAGTAATATTCCCACTTCCCTCTAACCCGGCTAGATGTGTGGGAGGAACTAATTGATCAGACGGCATGATTTACTAAAATTGTTTATTTGTCACAATATTCAACACAGACACAATAATAATCCAATTAAGATAATTTTGATCAACACTTAGAAGACTGAGATGAGACCAGATAGATAATATTTACGGACATTCAATTATATTCCTATGAAAACTTATACAAGCTCGTTTTTACCTCGGACGCGTACTAACAATTTAACTCTCTAACTACTATTTAAATAATGAGCACAGTACCCGAACTCTTGTAATTCTTTATCCTTTAGATGAGGCTTTGAACACTAATAGTTGGCTTGATTACTTCTTTGTGATTCCAATTTCCCACGTCCTACACCGTTTTTCTACGACCGGATTACTTGCTTCTCATTAATTCACTTCCCATCAGAGCTATCCTCACTTCAGTAAACTTCAATTCTCACTTTAATACTCTTCTATTCTCACTTCACTAACTCTTTAACACTCGCGAATACAGAATATATATCTTAAACCTAATTTGCATAATCAAGTTTTCTTACCTTCAGATAAAGTTGGTTGAAAGAATTCTTTCCCTAAAAGAATCCCCAAGGAGTTAGTTGAAAGGAATCGTATATATCCGTCACAACCTCTCCACATGCAGATCTTCACTTACACCATGTTTCGAACCCATGCCATAGAAGAAACAACAACGGTCAAGATTGACCACCATGACCTTTAGCTACCGAGTACACACGATTAATCCATTTAATTTCCTTAGAATCCAGCGTATAAGGTGCACCTATACTTTCAAGCTTACTTTTTTAAAAAAATTTTAGGTATATTCGTCGTAAAACGCGCAACACCTTTTTTTACAAAGAAACCTTAAATGTAGGTGCGCAATGCCCTTATGTTTTGAAGTAATTTATTCGAGGTATTATCCCAGACTTTTTGACTAAATAGTTTTATTCTAGAGATATAACTCTTTTAATTCAAAAGGCAAACCATTTCTTTTAAATAAACTGTATTTCGATACACGTAGAAATAAAAATTTTTTTTAATCTCATCTTTTTTGTTATTTTTAGAGCTATCTTTTTATACCCGGCGTGTAACGCGTACTCGTAAGTTTCGATCTTATTTTTTGTGTTAAAAGTGCGCGTTATACGCCGGAATTTACGGTAACTGAAAATATTTCTTATTTTATCAGAAAGAATGCAACACAGATTAAATGAATGAAAAATGGGCGTGCTAAGTGTCTGAAATGAGCGTGAAAGCTCAACCCAAAAAGTATTAAAAACGTGATTTTGTAATACAGATCAAGCTCAATTGTATTCAGAGAAATATGCAATAAAACACTAAGTATAAATGTATACCGTTAAATCCGGCGTATAACGCGTACTTTTAACATTGTGATAGGGTCGGTTCCTGCTTACATCTGAACGCCCTTGTCTACCTATAAACCCGGATATAGATGTGTGGGAGGAACTGAATGATTCCACAGACATGACTTCAATCTAATCAATTTATTAATTCCAAATATCAATCAGGCACAATACAATTCTAATTAAGGTAGATGATATATAGTAGAGCGTGGAGGTGAGATTCTATAACACGGGGATACTACTACAGGCCCTCAACTGAATCTAAGACAGCTTAAATACGCTCAAATATAACTACGTCGCACACTAATAAACTAACTTCTATTTAATCAAACTCACAATACCTGAACTTTTTATGCATTGGATCCTACACTGGAAACTTGCAGGTGATCTCTTCGGCTTGCTCAATGTCGTTGGGTCCACGCTCTGTAATCTTTTTCCTGGACAACTCCAAGACTTCTAGCTAATTCCGCTCTCTTTCAATCTTCAACTAACTCTCAGACTTTATGTTGACTCCTACTTGCCAACTCCAACGTGCCAACTCCAACATGTCAACACCAACGTGTCAACCCACGAACTCGCGAAAACAGAATTTATATAATATGCTTCATTTACATAATCACGAAAAAGAAAAGTTGGTTGAAATAAATATTTTCCCTAAAGAGTCATGAAGGGATTAGTAGAGCCCCGTATAGATCCGTCACAACATAAAAAAATAACATCGAAATTTACGGGTGCATATTTAAACTATGGAGGCGCGTTATGCGGTGTGAAAATGAGAATTTTGAAAATAAAAAAAGAAATGAGTTTTAAAAAGTTTGACTTCTACATATATTGAAATATGTTTATTTAAAAGAAATGACACTCTCTTTCAGAAAACTTAAAGGGCTGCAGTTCTAGAAGTATACTATTTTTTCTAAAGCTTTTGAGATAACACCTCGAATAAATGACTTCAAAACATAAGTGCATTGCACACGGTTATGAAAATGGGTCGGTTATACGGTATGAAAATGAGAATTTTGAAAATAAAAAAAGAAATGAGTATAAGAAAGTTTGACTTCTACATATATTGAAATATGTTTATTTAAAAGAAATGATTCTCTCTTTCTGAAAACTTGAAGGGCTGCAGTTATAGAAGTATTCTATTTTTTCTAAAGCTTTTGAGATAACACCTTGAATAAATGACTTCAAAACATAAGAGCATTGCACACATACATTTCAGGATTCTTCGTAAAAAGGGGGTGCGCGCAGTGGCGGATTAAGCGGGTGTTGGACCTGGCTGTCGCCAGGGCCTCAAGCTTGGTGAGTGTTGAAGCCAGTGACAAACCAACCACGCCACTTTGGAACAAGAAATAAAAAGAAAAAAAAAGATACAATGAAACCCCCGCTATAAATTTATCGAGATGTAAAATAAATCCTAATGTAGAAAAACTTTTGAAAATATTTTTAACAATACCGAAATCGATTGCATCAAGTGAATGATCTTTTTTAGTTTTCAAACGTGTCAAAAATAATTCAAGAAGTACTGTGGGAGAAAAAAAAAATTAAACAACATGGCCATATTATATACAGAATAAAATGTTTTTGGACAAAATA
This sequence comes from Trichonephila clavata, assembly GCA_019973975.1. Classification (NCBI taxonomy): domain Eukaryota; kingdom Metazoa; phylum Arthropoda; class Arachnida; order Araneae; family Nephilidae; genus Trichonephila; species Trichonephila clavata. Next base: position 23,760 of record BMAO01010338.1, read on the forward strand.
GATATGATAAAAATACTAGATGAATTGCAAAAGTGAAATCAAACTATATAGCAAAACTGTTGTAAACTCTTATAAGTAAGGTTTATCAATTTTTTTTATACAGTTACGATTTTTCTTTGGCCGATGAGTTTTATAATAGCAATACATTCTATTTTGAGAATTTAAAGTCAGCGACTCTTTTCACTATTTTAGTTTTTCGACTCTTAAGCCCTTGGGCCTCAAACCTTTTACCGCCAGGGGCCTCCAACTATCTTAATCCATCTCTAGGTGCTCGTTATACAGCGAATGTACCTAAAAATCAAAAATTGCAGCTTGAAATTATAGATGCGCGCTATACGCCGGATTTTACGGCATCTATTATCATCTATAAGCATTATTAAATACCATTTGGAGACAGAAATTTGAAAACTTTTTTCGGCTCTGCTAAAAATTAATTGGATTTATTTGATTTCTTTCATAAACTCAGAGAAACTTATGAAGATATACTTATGGAAAAACATAACATTCTATAAACACATCTGATAAAAGAAGAATGTCAGAAATTCCTACGAATCAAATGTTTATTTCATTAAGTGTGCAATCATTGTAAAATAAATCACATTGTTTCGATATGGACAGGCTTTTATGAGCACGAAAATGACACTTTTTATCGTAATTTGTAAGCCTAATACATAGAAGAAATAAGAAATTCCTCAACTCTTGATTCAAAAAACTTTCTGACGTAACTGATGTCGATTTTTACGATATTCTGGCCAAAAAAAATGCGCTTAGATTAAAAGCTTCAATGAATCTGAAAGTTTGCTCGTCGTAAAATTAGAAATTTGGTAATCCAAAGAATGTGTTTTGCAAGAATGTTTTCGAGAGTCAAAGAAAAAAAAACCAATGAAGGTCATTTTTCATACCAGAAGAAATCGAAAATGTTACAATGTGTCATTTTGAACCGTGTTCTTCTTGTCCCATTTCAGATAAATTTTGGTGATCAGGAATGGCAATTTTAATTTCAGTGGAGCAGAAAATCGTTTGCTGTGTGGAATCCTGAATTTTTATTTCCTTTGAGTAATTGATGTTCGAGAAAAATATCTGAGTTTTAATTACGCATAAAATAACATGAGACTGTGATACAGTTTCTGTTTTGTTGGAAATTTTTTCATTCATTTAGTACATCAACGATTGTTCTGGTTTTTGTTCTTTTTCAAAGAGTTTTGATACAATGTGGAGACAGAATTAGAAGATGTCATTTTTTTATTCAAACGTAATCTATATCAAAGCAAAGTAATCTATAGCAAGGTATAAAATGCCGGCTTTCTATAGAATGCCTGATGTTTTTAGGCAAAATATGAAATATGAGATTTATTACATACTTTACCTAGGCATTCTATAGAATGACCAAAGCTATCTCGGCAAAGAATGAAAAAAGGTAATAATAAGGATATTATATCAATGGAGTGTACATTCTTAAAAATACAAATGCTATTCTGACAAAATAATGAGAGAGCCATTAAAAGAATTATTCAAAATACGTAAAGGAAAATGAAAAAAATAAATTCACATGTCTTTCTTATTAAAGAAAACAAAATTTTCATATAAAAATAAGAAATTACTTGTTGCGACATGGTAGGCTTAATGACATTTTTAATTACATTTTATTATATTTTTCACGCAAAGACAATTCTTATATTGGTACTTTATTTTACACTAACGTTTGACGAATCCACGGCTGCTTCCATTTGGCCGTTGACTGAACAATGCAACTGACAGGAGACGAATTTCGTGGTTAGGAATATTCTTAATTCTAAATAAGTTCTTCGGGCACAAGGTGTATATATATATTTATATAAATTGTGATTTCACATACACTTATTTTAAAATTCCTTCAGAAGTTCCAAGTTGATAAAAACCATACTGTTCCCACTCATTACAAGTGCCAATACATTATTATTCGGAAAAAACTATCACAGAGTCTCACAACAGTATCTTTTTTTAAAATAATTTTTTTGTTTTTTCTGGCAAGGGTTCACAAAGGTGGATGTACAGTTCAATATCATAACATGTAACATTTTTGCATTGGGTTGAAAGTTTTTTTTTAAATTCTTTATTCTGCTTCATGCATGTATTTAAATTTTTAATACTGATAAATAACTAATTATTCACTTATTATTAGTTTTCCTTTATTTTAAGTTATTTTAATTTCGAAAAATTGTATATCGATATAAACCATTTTAGACTATTTTTCAATTTTCACAAAATCTTGGTGAGAATTTGGGGCGTAGCTTAGAATCGATGGCGGCTTAGATTCGAATACGGTATTTCTAGACCTTCTAGATCTTTTTGATGGAATGATTTTTAAGTCTTAGTGAAAACAGTCACTCCAAAATGTCTTGGTCATCCACCGGTCGGTCGCGATCGACTTAATGCTTACCCCGGCTTTAAAGACTATGGATATGGGCTATTAACTGTAATTAAACCACACTGGAGATTCTGTACGTGTATATATTTACATAATGAACACATTTTATAGGTAGTTGTACTAAGAGCAAAGCTGAGTAGAAAAACGAATTTATCAGATTTTAAGCAAAGGAGAGTGGCTATTATGCAGCAAGAACTGATCGAGGAAAGAGACAAATTAATCCCCATAAACTCTCAGCTAAGAAACGGTTGCGTGGCAGAGCGGACGTGGCAGGAGCGGACACATAACATTTCGTGGGCTGAGCGGACACTTTGAAACTCATCGTGGTTTGAGCGGACACATCCCCTCCCCCATCTTAGAACAGATTTGATTACCGAATTACAAGGATAAATAAATTCTTGCCAATCAAATTTAATTACTTGAATTAAATTAAGATGTTATAGTGCGAATACATTTTAAACATAGCGAAATGTAATAAAAATAAAAACTTTCAGAGAAATATTTAAAAATTAATTGTAAATAACAATATAATGTAAGGTACGAACGAATTTCAGGAATTTTGTGGAAAACTGTATTTTAGAGTCAAATAAATATTAGAACAGGTGCAATAGCCATACAATTAATTAGTTTCATGAAAGGAAGTAAAAATAAATACTAGAAGTAAAATACGCAAGATGCAAGGTTAGTTAGTATTTATTTACTTGTATTTATTTTTCTTTTATCTACTTGCATCTAGTTAAAATAAAATACAGTTTTCCACAAAATTCCTGAAACTCGTTCATACCTTTCATTATATTGTTACTTACTGTTAATTTTTAAATATTTGTCTGAAAGTTTTTATTTCTATTACATTTCGCTATGTTTAAAATGCATTTGCACTATAAAATCTTAACAATTTAATACACGTAATTAAATTTGATTGGCAAAAATGTATTTATCCTTGTAATTCGGTCATCGAATCTGCTCTAAGATGGGGGGGGGATGTGTCCGCTGAAACCACTATGAGTTTCAAAGTGTCCGCTCAGCCCACGAAAGGTTATGTGTACACTCCTGCCACGCCACCTAAGAAACAACAGTAGGGAAAATTATAGGGATATTATAATCGCGTTATACAGTGAAGGGGAATAGTAGTTTATTTGTAGAAGCTGCCGTTGGTGTTTTTAGGGTCTTAGGGCACCACCTAATCGCTGGGAAAAGTCGATTACTTTTTTTTTTCAAAATAGATATGTTTTTATATACAGTTTTTATACATGGCTATCAATCTTTTCATATATTCTGTTCTCTCAACTGTGTTTGATTCGATCGCAAATAATACAAACGCGCTCCTTTAATTTTCAGATGCGCATTTATGATGCAATGTTGTGTTTATCTT
>BMAO01010339.1:0-20460 GCA_019973975.1 Trichonephila clavata
TTTTCCTGGTAAACTAATGCTATAATTAGTTAATTATCTTGCTTATAAGTAGTAGAAACTGTTATTTTGATTAGAATGGAACTCGGTTTATTCATGATAAACTTTGGTAAATTTTTGATGCATAATAATGATTTTAATCTTTAAGGCTCCCGGTGACACGCCACCACGAAAACCCGAGTGTAATGTTAATCCTATGGAGTTTCTTATAATTCAATTTACGTCTAAGGTATTGCTTTTAACTGTATGAAACAAAATGCATCCTAAAGATTTAAAAAAATTAATGTTTCTCTTGATTTCGATTTTTTTAAAAAAATTTCTAAATATTTTTAAATATTTATTAAAAGCTTGAAAATTTACATTTAGTGCGTTGAAACGATCATAAAAATTTTTTCAATTATCGGATAAAAAAGTTAAAAAGCGGAAATCCTTTATTTTTTATGCTCTTTCAAACGCATATACTTTAAAATTTTTAAACTAATTTATTTGCGAGTAATTAAATAAGTCAGCATTGCATATTTGGAATGAGGGGAAAGTAAACTTGTAACTCCGCCTTCTTGCGGAAGGATACATGAAATTTTCCCTGCGTTCCCTTGGTGAAAGGTGGTAATTTATGACTCTTCCGTGGATTGTGTAACAGAGATGTCCCCCCCCCCCAAATGGGTCTTGTTTTCTAAGAATCTATAGGAATTCAAGATACTATTTACAATTACATCATTCTTAGAGAAGTTTGAGTCTGTGCTTGAAAATAACTACAAATACGTTTTGTTCAAAAAGCTATCCTCTGTTTTTTATTCCACCTTTCTTAAAATTATTTATGTATACTAAATAAGTTATATTTTATTAATAATTAAAATGAACAATTAATATTTATTAAATGCATTTGAATCGTCAGGATAAAGTGAATCAGTTTTCGCATTCTTTTCTTACATATCTCCAAAATTGAAATTCATGTTTTTTTTTCCAAGTTTAAGTTATTTGAATATCAGCTGTTTTAAAACTTATTTTGCACAGTTTATTTCAGTTATTAAATAAAATGGATCATCGTCACAGCTTCAAAAAAAATTATTTCTTTCGGCTAAACGAAAAAAGAATATAGGACAGAATTTCAGGAATTGGAAAGAAAAGTGTGCATTTCTTTTTTCTAAATTCTTGTTCCGCTGTTCATTTCAAATATTGTGAAAGTTTCCACATACTAAATGGATTTATTGATCATCGTATTTTAAATAAGATTCAAATATTCCGAAGATGAAATACCATTAATTTAAAATAAATCAGAAAGTTTTCCATAATTTTAAGAATATTTTTAGTAACATTAATAGTTTCTTCTTAAAACATATAAATTTCAATTAATTTATTTACTATTGCTACTGATGTTTTTATTCCATTTTTATTTCCTTCACTGAAAATTCAACTTAGAAATAACATTGCAGAATTTTTTTTTTAATTTCTGTCTGGAAAGCAGTATCTACATTTTGCATTTTCATTTATACATGTGTTTTATATATTATTCAAGATAACTCATCAATGCTTTTTTTTTCAAAATGAATTATAAGTTAATGCGCTATGAAGAATGCACTGCAAGTACAAATACAGGCAAATAGTTCCACAATTTTAAAGTTCAAGCCCAGCACCACTAAAGACCCACCGTGTAGGGGAACGATGCACGTTAAATCTGTCGAGAGCTCAGACGTCCTTCCTTTAGTGTGGTAGTTAGGAGATGAGGTGCTATCTCAGGTGTCATCCCCGTCACTTGACCATGGTTCAAAATTACGAGGTCCGTTACCAAAAGCTCTCGTGTAGCTGAACAGTGTGACGTTAATATTCACTCACTCACTCCCCAATTTGAATGTTTGACATCTGAGGAATTATAGAGATTTTCCCCAAAAATCCCGGGAAATTCTGATTGGAATGGGGTTGCACGAAAACACTTTCTAGTTCTAGGGGTTCTACGAAAACACTTTCTAGTTCTAGGGGTTCCACAAAAACACTTTCAAGCTCAAAGGGTTCTTTGAGTTGAAAAAGTTTGAAGACCACTGCTCTAGAGCCATATATGTTATTTGCGACAGACTTCGTAATTCTAAGCCAAGGGTGGCCAACCCGCGGCCTTGAATAATTTTGTGGCCCTCGAGATTCATTACAAAATATGATTATTTTGTACAATATTTTTGTTTTTAATGTAGTGTTTTGTAACAAATATACTTCGTAACTGTTTCTATTTTATTACCTTTCTTTTATTTTAATACATTCTTAGAAGTGTGCGGTATTGCAGCGCAGCATCACACTCGATTCCTGTAACTCCATCGCGCTGCCTATTGCTAGAATTAGACATATTTGATCCTTGCATTATTATTATAAATTATCTATGCTTGTATAGATGAAAAATTATGAAATCAATAATAATTCATTCCGTTTTAAATTTTCATTCCAATAAATGTTTGTGATGGGTCTAAATATAATATAAAGATATATAATTTTTGTTTGCAGCCCACAGGATTATAATGTTTTTCGGAAGTGGCCCACAAGGTCATTTGAGTTGGACATCCCTGTTCTAAGCCAAGATCGGATAGCGAGAATGACACTCGAGTTTACAGTTTCTTCATGACCTTTTTTGAACTTGGGAATCTCGCGTCTTTAGTCATTATGGTATATAATCATCCACGGTTTTAAATGCGGATTTAAATTCTTTTTAATTTTTTTTTAAATATATTGCTGGTTTCTGTTTGTGATATTAAAAATATAACATTAGTGTGATAAATAAGAAAAATATTTAGTATGATTGGTGAAAAAAGTTAATTGAAATTAAAATCTGGAATACAATAACTTTAAAACGATTTTGTGATTTGCCAAGACGAGTAAATCCAAAGCAGAATGTATGCGAGATTTTCGACAAAAGAAACGTGAGAAAAAATTAAAAACTGAAGGAGTACAGCCGAAAAGAATTGTACAAAATTCAACTCCACGCAGCAGGGATTTTTTATTTTTTGCAACGGAACACAACAGAAACAAACAACCGAACCAATTACTGCTTTACAAAATCTGTTTGTCAGTCAGGTAACTTTACGATTGTCCGCTCATAGCTTTTTTGAATGATGAGCTCAAGCTCGGAATGAACACAAACCGAAATATATCGACAACTAACAGTGGTACTGTTATTGACGTTGTTTTTCAAAGGTTATTAAATACTTTAAAATCTCAAGTATATGTGTCATATTTTAGTCATTATAAGTCTATTGTGTGTGTGTCTTCCCCAAATTGAACAATAATATTTATTTTTGATAAAAAATTACATAACTCTTTGTGTTAATTAAATAAAATTTTCATTAAAGATAAAATTATTCGATAGAAAATTATTTCCAATCATACCCGATTAATTCTTTTCAGGATTTATGTACTATTGCGTATTTACCAGGATATCATGGATACCAGGCATGTTACACATCATATGCGACTACTGTAAGACTCGTTCCTTTTTTTTGTAACTGTATTTATATTAGAAATTCCAACACTAAAACTGTTCTTCCAAAAAATTGTGCGGGTCCCAAAACCAATACTCAATATACTTTATCAGTGGCGTAGCTAGGTATCCAAAGGTCTTGGTGCAAAAAAGAGAGAATATTGGTGGAGTTTTATTAATTAAAAATATATTAGAGTATTTTATAAATATATATATATATATATATATATAACTTTTCAATATTGTATGTTTTCCTGTTATGTATAAAATTTCTGCTGAACAGGGAAGGTAGATCCATAAAATATATTTAACCCTAATTTTGCTAGTCCTGATTCAGCAACAGCTTTAGAAATCATAACAGGTCTTCATTTTAGTCTATTGACTCTTTTGGCTTCTTACATTTTAAAGTTCTAATTCTGTTCCATGTTATACATACGCTTAGTTAATTCTTCTATAATAGACTCTTCCATCATTTTTAAAGTGTGTTTCTTTAAATCTGGTTTAAATCTTCTAGCTTTGTTAGTGATATTATTTTGTATTATCAATTTCATTATGCCATGTATTTCTTTCATTTTATGTTACTATATATATATATATATATATATATATATATATATATATATATATATATATACAAAGCTGATTCACATCACCCCTGTGTCAAGCTCTGCAGAACATAGGAAAGCAAAGCTACAAACTACTTACATGTATGCATATGAGTTTCCTTGTGAATTTAGTGATTACCCAGGTTCGATTTGACATGTGATAGACAGGAAATGATAAAAGCAATATGCACAAACAAGAAAATATAATACAAAATTATTATAATTATTTAAAATAAAACACACGAAAAAAAAGAGGAGGGGTGTCAAAATTACATCAGTCTGTTGCAGATACCAGATTGCGAAACATTGAAACAGGAAAATAGCTTATTATGAATCATATTGTTATAAAAAATAAAATGACCAAGAAGAAATAGCTTCCTGTGTAGTTTTTTTTTAGATGTTTGGTAAAACATTTCATGGAACTTGATGTTTATTTTCAAGTAAAGATTAGAAAAATAATATAAACTTTTTAATAAGTAAAATTCGCAACACTATACACAAACAAAGGAAAGAATTTAGGGGAATTCCTTACAAGTTTGAAATTACTTTCAACGGAGTTGCCATGATTATAGCTATGTAACAATCTTTTACATTTATACCTCAATTATGGGAGAAATTATCGCAAGCTCGACTTGCTTGGTGGTCAAGGCGTGAGGGTCCCCTGAGCTCAAGGGGCACTACCTAGCCCATTGGTAGTTACGCCACTGTACTTTATTAAATTTATATAAGATTTTTTTGTTACATGTCTTAAACCGTTTTTAAATAAAATTATTGAACTGAATCGGAAATAAAGAACTGACCTGAAATATTTCAGGAAAGAGAATAATTTAAATCACATTACACTATTCATTCCATTAATTTTATAAATTTCTCTTGTCATTAAACTGTTTAAAAAAGGATTTTGATGCAATTTAGTATTGAAGAATATCACAGAAAATTGTTTTGAATGTACAGAAATATATATATATATATATATATATATATATATATATATATATATATATATATATATATATATATATAAAGGTTTTTGCCTTAACTAAAACTTATATTTTTATAAAATTCAAATGAAAAACTGATGTTCTTCAAAACAGAAACGAAACAGCGTAAAAAAAGCAGTTTCTTTGTACAACTAGAATGTCGGGCACAGTTTTCATGTAATTGAAAACTGCCATGGGGTGGGCAGTAAAAGAGGGGTCAGTTGTCATATAAATAGTCTTCAGTTGGTTGTAAACTGGACCCTCCAAGAACAAAAATAGAAGGCGAAAGAGAGGGGGGGAGGTTTCCTGTCTCGAGCTCCCTTTGCACTTAGAATCCCTCTCTCAACTGTTGTAGAAGAGGCTTGTATGATTCTGTGATGTCATTTTCTTTCATCATGACAGCTGTCAGAACATAATCATCAGAAAATGGGATCAAGTAAATGCAAATTTGGAAAAATAATAACTTGAAAAAATGTTTATTTCAAAGTAAAGAAAATATTGAAAATTAAGAAAAAAGGCATATAATTTATCTTTTATGAAGGAACTATTTACTTCCGATCATTAAGACCGGTACTCATGAGTACTTGGCCTTTCTTTTAGAAACCCCCATTCCCCCCTCCCAGAAGAGGGCGCTTTCATCGTTTTAGAGTTGGAATTTCTGTCTACGGGACCCTTAATAATATATTTTCACACGTTAAATTTCAGAATGTGAGAATTCTGTATCTTTTTTCCCCTCTCTCTCTCTCTCTCTGATGTTTTTTATCTTCCATTTTTTAAGCCTAAATATAAATATACATAAAAATATACTTTAGATACATATTAGCGATAGTAAAATAATGAAATGTCTACATTTCTCCAAATAAGTTTTTAGTTTGCATGCACTAAACATACAATACCTTGTCTATATACATAACCAGTAGAACTTGAGAATGGAAGTTTTATTCAACTGTTCATTTTTATATATATTGTATTGAAATTTTTCTATCTTATTTGCAATTCATTGTGTTGTAAAAATAAAATTCATTTACATCAATGAATAATTATTTATTATTATTCAAAAACTGTCATATTAACTCAATCCAATATGCTAAAAGAAGTGATTTTTTTAAAAAATTTTACAAGTTGAACTTGTATTTTGGAGCCATCTATTGTTTATAGATAAAAAAATTATGCTATTATTTTTATAAATTATAAGTAATTCAATAAGAAAAATATATTTAAAACTTAGGATAATTAAATTGAATTTCTGAAAATTATTGCACCTTTTCTGATGAAACATTACCTTAATATTTTATAATAATTTTTAAAAAGTAGATCAACATGTTATAGGTACTTCACACAAAGACAAGTTTTAAAAAGTATTGAATTTGTTATTAAAAATTGTAGATTTTCTGCACCCAGTGCTCGAAATTAGCTTAAACTGGCACTGTTTGAAATACAAAGCATTTATGTATAAAATAATGATACTAGCTTTAGCTATAGAAATCACTAGATTTGTAAAAAAAAAAAAACTTTTTTCAGTTTTAAATTGGGGCACAGAATAGCAAGTGGGAGTTTTATTGCACAACTTTAAAATACTATAATATAGAACTACAATATATTATCACGTAGTTAGGTACATCATGGGATTATTCAGTTTTATCTGCAATATTTGAATTTAGAAGTCTAATTGCAATATTAGCTAGGAGCGATTTTTAGATGCATCATTTTGAGTAGTGTTCCATCTCTTCGAAATATTGTTTCTCACAACAACCTGAGAACATTTGGGCCAACAAGAAAAAATTAATGATAAAGCTTACAAGTTATATAAACTACTTTTAAAACAAAAATTAGCCTTGAAAACAATCTTAATTAGGTAACTATGAGAAAGCAAAACATAATCCAGCAGAAATGCTTTTAGTAATGAAATAATTAACCATTTCACACTACATGAGTTAATTGGGCTCAAAAATATTTTTAATTCAATTTAAGAGTGGAAAACTTCTTTAAAATGAAACTGAAACTAAAACCTAAGCTCTTCAAATATCTTTAAAACTAATTTATTATCAGATCTGAAATTTGGTAGCAAGCTTCTCAATGATATGGGCCATAAGAACATGTCAAAAAAATGTTTTTGAAATGTTTAAGGCATTGTGTGGCCTTAAAATAGTATGATTTGTACCAATACATTGTGAAGCCCTTAAAGATATGTTATAAAATACTAACATTTAGCCCTTTGATAGTCTTAATAATTATCACCTACAAATGTTTGATTTTTTTTTTATTGTAAATCACTGTCTCCTTGGGAAAAAATGAATCATACTAAAATATGGGGTTAATTTTAGAAATTGTTTGAAACATGCTAAATTATTTTCGTGAAAATTTTTACATATAGGAGCATACAAAATTTTTGTTAGCTAGTTTAAATTAGTAATTACAATTATTTAACATGCATCATTTATCAACATTTAATCTTAATATTACATGATTATAATACATGTGAAGCATATAAAAATTTTATTTTTTTTAACTAATAAATTCATTGCAATTTAAAAAATGCATTTTCCATATTCTATTGAAAGACTATTCATGACATTGCTTCGTTATGTACTCATGAAGAGTATTTTTTTCTAAGATGTATTCCAAAAGAGTATTTTTTTTGGTCAGTTTCAATCTTTATTTGCATTAATATGGATATATAAAATTGAAACATTGCTATTGTATACTAATTTTTTGAACAACTGTTCTATAAAAATTCCCAAGACATAGTAAGATTTTTCGAAATATATGATGAATCTGTAATAAAATAACACATTTGCCAGCTTTGATTGTCTGACTTTACTTAGTAATGATCATGTACAAAGGTTTGAAATTTCTTTTAGAAATTTCTCTTTAGACTGTTTTCAAAGATTAAACAAGAAAATACTCTTTTTCTATTAAGTTAAAGAAAGGAATCATGTTAATACATAATTTTGAGAAATAATGATTAAATTTTATTGGATTATTCTTTATTACAAATTATTTCTTATGAGTTATTGAATTGCATTTAAATTGTCTAATAGATGTAAACCAAACAAATATTTCCTTACTATTTTAGAAAATAAAAAAATGATTAACATTAAAAACTTTGATGTCCTAACAATAATACTGAAATGGATTTTCAAGAACAGCAAAAAGGAAACTTTATATGAATATTCGAAAATAACAGTTAAATTCACATGCTTTTTCGAAATTGCAAGAAGTTTCTATGTAAAAAATATATAATCAATGTCAGAAATTTGGTAAGAAATAAATAACTTTGATTACAAAGAATGGATTAGGAGCAGTGAAAACTTATTGTTTTAAAACAATCCTTAGAAATGCTTAATAAATCCCAGAAGGTCTTCACAGCACTCAGACATAACTAACAGTGTCTAGAAATACAAATAAGTAATGTATTCAGGTAACGGTTCTGCATTTACGTGGAATCTCTATTATCCAATCATCATAAGCTGATTAGCAGTCTCTCGTCCTATTCAACAGCCGAAGTATTAACTAATCGCTCTTGCTGATCAATAGTCAAAACAATTTTTTTGTTTTGGCGAACCACTCCCTATATTTACAGTCTGCACGAATTTTTATCGGAAAAATTCGCTTTACATTTCTCCAATTTCCAGACGCAATAGAACATTGCATAATTTTTTAATCAAAATGTGGTTGGCACTAATAAAAAATAATTACTAAACCTAAAAGTATACAAAAATTCGAAGCCAAAGGATAGAAGAATAAACTAAACACTTAAATCTAATACTATAAACTAAAACTATATAAATATTTAGTCACAATACAAAAACTAAGATAGTAGAAAATATATTAAAGCTATTTATATAAAGTACTAAAAAGAATTTACACAATATAAAATAATAATGTTTGCAAATTTGAAAATTAGCGCGCAACCATAAGTGCCATACAATCAAATGCTATTTGCTTACATGATCGCACGTTGTTAATCACGTGATAATGGCCATGATTGCAGCGCACTCTAGTGATGAATTGACCCCATTAAGGTTCACATTTCCTTTTTTTCATCACACTCATTAAATCTTTTCTTGAATTATAATCCGTATATGTTTATAAATTTGTAAGAAATATGATGAAAGATCTCAAAAGTTTGATTACTATTTTAACATTCATAGACCGTTTATAGTCATTTTTTGTAATTTTATTTACATAACCTTGCAATGATCGATATGGACAGATAAAAGGAACAAATCAGGCCGGACAGACAATGCTCAATTTCGTTGGAGGCACTCAAGTCTATAATCTACAAACTACGGTGGGTTACTTTGATATTTTTGGCCTCTTTGAAAATCACCAAGTTCATCGTTGGCTTAATTGAACCTACTAAATTCATTCTTGCTGTAGCGCTCGTGCTGGGAGGTTTGCATATGAAATTCTAGCTGCGAGATTTATTGATTAGGTATTTTATAATTATGAATTATAATATTTAATTGTTAAATTTTGCAGTTTTTATATTGTATTAATTTCCTGTTAAGTTTTCCATCATTTTAACATATTTGCTGGTTTATTGATTTTCTAGCTTCTGTGAGTAACTAGAAACTGATTTGTAGTGATATAAGCTATATAAGCTAGTAACAACCTCCGCACCATGGTGATCATTTTGGTGTAGTGGTTAAGTTACTCGGCTTCGGACCCAAAGGTCCCGGGTTCTGTCCTACAGGATAAAAACGCGCCACTTCATTTGGTGACCCTAGCTTAATTAAGAAAAGCGCAACCTTCTGATCTGTCGTGGGGCCATCTACCCACAAAAAAAGAGAGCAACCAGGGGGAAAAAATTCTTCAGATAAACATGACGCAAGAGAGCAACCAAAGAAAAAAATCGTCAGATAAACATGACGTGAGAGAGCAACCAAGAAAAAAGAAATCGTCAGATAAATATGAAGCAACTCATAAAACACACACAAAAACTGACTGCTCTCATTAACAACTATATCGTTCGTTCGCCTAACCAACTCTCTGGTAGGGGAGTGTATAGTGATATAATCTATATAAGCCAGTAACAACCTCCGCACCATGGTGATCGTTTTGGTGTAATGGTTAAGTTACTCGGTTTCAGACCCAAAGGTCCCGGGTTCTGTCCTTCCGGATAAAACGCGCCACTTCAGATTCATGAACTATTATTATTTTATTCCTTTTTACTGTATTTTTTTTATTTTGTGCTTTGATTTGATATAAATAATCTTAATTTTTTTATTTTATAAACATACCATATTTCTAATGAACTTGTATTCAACAATAAACAATGAAAACATATTTATATCTTAAAATTCAAACAAAAATTGAAAAAACATTGGAATTATTCAGTAGTAAAGTTATAAACATTAAACGCACAATATTTATAATAGGTTATTAGATTCACACATACTGAAACACACTCAACAAAAAATATCCAAAAAATACAATATATTGCACCTTTTTATTGTAATTATTTTGAAAGTAGCTTATAATTCATAAAGAGCCAAATATAGCAACCCCAAAACAGAGGAATTTGAATTCCAAAGCTGTAAAAAATAGGAATAGGCCTCCAACGAAATCGCGCATTACTAGTTCGGCCTTATATTTGTTCCTTTTATCTATCAGACTTTGCAATGAACTATGTGTTTGAAAGAAGTATACTACACCTCAACTTCAATCTGTCAAGACTTTCGGTTTTTGCTTTTGAATAGGAAAACAATACTATTTTTTGGAATTTTCGTGATTTGAACTATTCTAACTAGATGTCTATACAAAAATCTTCGACAAGTTTGTAATTTTTTAATTTATTTGGGCATCTTTTATTGAACTGTTAAAATCTTTATGCATTTAACCACTTGGGCTCAAGTGTAGTATAGGGGAGGGCCTTTGGATTTGGCTATTTTTATATAGATATGGGTGAGATTACGAATTTATTCTTGCTTTCGGACGCCTATCTCTAAGTGAAGTAGCGTGGCAATCGATTTTAGTCGTCAAAAAAAAAAAAAATTAACAAGCCTTCCCCCCATACCGGAACTTGTTTAAATTAATCCCTGCCTTTCATTTTTTTTAAAAAATTCGTAGCAGTTGTCTTTGGCATTATAATTGCTGGAGTAGAATAAGACCGGAACAAGATAAGTAAAATGTCAGCTGTGTATTAAATGCAAAAGATTTATTAATACATTTTAATAACCTAGCTCAACATGAAGCAGTATTTATTTCATTGTAAAGAAGAACGAGTTGTATGAGGCTTCAAATAATATCATATCTTAACATCTGAAGTTAACATAAGAGGGTAAATTTTTTTTTCACTTATTTTGTTGTTAACTTCTATGGGCATTTAAATATCTGAATAAAAAGCTTATACCCGCATAAAAGCAATTAAACTATTCAAAATTATTGTAACTAGTAATGTTTGTGTTTAATTCACATAAGAAAAATTCTACAGATAAAATATGCATTGCTTACATGTTATCTCAACCTATTGGTGACATTATAAGACAAGAAGCACATGATTTGAAATTTAGCACGTACGATACATAGGATATTGAGGTGCCAACTTGTTGAGTTATCTTGAATGTTGCGATAATTCGCAAGTACCAAATATGCATTTTCAAATTAATATCATAAATATTATTTTTTACAATCTGCAAAATAGATTTAATTTATTATTATGGTGATCAAAATTTTTTTGTCAATGATCTTCTTATGAAGAGTTAAATATTTTTTATCACATTAACTTCTATTCAATCTAATTCTTCATTGCTGTTGTTTATAGGCATAGATTGTTATACTACCTTTTCTTTTGGCTGATGAAACAAATAGCCAGAGGGGATGAAGCAGTAAGTATGAAGAAGAGAGGGAATAAAAATTTCTTTTCTCTATATTTTGGGCCCGAAACTATTATTTGTCAGGTGTCTTTTATGCATTGAATATTATATGTGTGGAATCATGATTCACTAGTTGTTACATTATTAAAAATCTAAAATTGTGTTTCTCGTATTGTAGCAGTTGCTTTGAATTTGTTGTACTATTTGGTGTATTCCTGACATTCCATTTTACCCAAATACTGGTTAATTTGTTACTTTTCTGTTTTACTGGCACAAATCTGAGCAAGTGTTTAGTAGTGGCAATACATAATATACTTATTAAAAAAGGTTATAAATGTAAGTTCACATTTTTTTTCATTTATTTTTGATGTATTACAAAAAGATATTACTCATAAGAATAGACTGCAACTTGTTTTGAAAATGTGATGGTAAACGGTTACATGTGAAAATATCCTGTATTGGTTGTATAATTTTTGGCGACTTTATTCCTAGCAAAACTAGAAAAGTACCATTAATTCTTTAAAAAAAGCCTTGAAGAAAGATGTTTCTATGTTAATTTTTCAAATTTTCTTTTATTTAATATTGGCATAAGTTCGATATACGGACTTTTTTTTTGGCGCCTTTTTCGGGCGATTCTACGCCAGATTCTGTCTACCCTGATTCCTCCTGTTTTCCGGTCCGGTTCTGCGGGGTTTTCGTTTTATGGCAAATTTTCCAATCAGAGCAGTAATTTTGTTTTGTGGGGGGGGAGGAGTCGGCTAGGGGATTCTCTCTAAGATATCCTTCTTTTCATCTTGGATTTTCAACTGTTCAGACATAGATATTTCCGGATAAGAATTCACTGTCTTATTTCCTATTATTTCTTAATATTTATAAAGAATATTTATTTAACATTTATTAATTAATAATAATTAATAAACTTAGGGGGCAAACTTAGATCGAAGACTGGAACTTTGCAAAACTGTTTAGTCGGGGGAAGGGGGGGGGAGTATGGCAGCGTTTCTTGGTGACTAAGGGGGAAAAGAGGGGGGAATGCAACCCTGTGCTGCCCTTGGCAAATGCTGTCGCTGAAAAAAAATTTGCCGATTTTTGAAAAAACTCCGTATATTGAACTTGTTCCTTAATATTAATTCAGAGCTATTTCCAATCACTTAGAAAATACTGTAATGTGATGCAAGAGTAAACTGTTATATAAGTATAAAATTTTTTAAATTATAATTTGATACAAACAGTCTGTTTTGACTATCATATGCAAGCCCTGTCCTCCATAAACATAATTATCTTCTGCATTGTTATTATATTTCTAATAGATAGACACAAATACTTTATTTTTTTTCTAAATAGTTTTAAAAAGTGTTTGAAGCTGTTTATTTCTCAATAAATTTATTAAAGTGTAAGATTAAATTTTAAATAAAATTTGAATTCTTGTTTGTAAAAATGAAATCAATCAATAAAACTCTTCTTCAAAGCAAAATGAAGTGTAATTTAAATTTTATTGCTTTGTTTCAATTTGTTTCTTGCCTTAGAGTTCTAACTAACAAGTGAGTTATTTTTCAATGCTTTAAGTACAAATAGATTATGATCATTTCTATTATGGTATTTTTAGAGTACAAGATTTATGTGTTTTTCATATTGTAATAATTTTTTAAATCTCATTAAATTAATATAAAATACTAAAAATTTTTGTCTGAAATCATGATGAATTTTAATTTAATAATATTTGTCCTTTATTGTCAGATTATTTTTCTTGAAATATTCTATCTACATTTCACCGGAGAAGGTTTCTTTTCTGTTTTCGCTTAATTTTTCCCAACTTCTGGTGCAAGTTTTGCTGGAGCAAATTTCTCAAAATGTCTACATTTTTTTCTATTTTATTGATATTTAATACTTAGGTGAAAGACTCTTTGTAGATAGTTTTTCTAGTACTTGCATATTAGTGTTACTGTAGCAAAAATTGTGCCATCATACCAAAACAACAAAAAGTTTTTTCATATTTTATTTGTGAAAGAAACAATAAAATTTTTTGGTAGAAAATGGCACGATTTGCATGTCGTAAATTTGATTACAACAAATTTAATACACAAATACCATTTTTCTCATTGAAAACTTTCTTAAATATACTCTGCACTCACAGCTTAAGTAAAGAATTGTTACATTTTAACTGTATAAAGTTCATGAAAATAAAAGAAGAGGAATTATAGGAACAGTGTTAGTAAAATGTCCAAAGATTTCATTCTATTATATTTTTTTGTAGTACTAACATATTAAACTGTTGACAAATCTGTCAAATGAAAAGACATTGCCAAACACTGAAATATGCTAATATTGGAAAACTGTTTTCACTTTTGTACAATAATTTGTTCACACATACAATTATAACATTTTGCAGCATCTTTTGATTTGGCAAAATTACTTGTTAGTGTAATATGCGATTACTATTTTTCTTTTATATTTTAAACATTAGTTGTACTCTAGTTGTGTGAGAAACACTGTAAATAATTAACAAAAGTGTTTTATCAATTAACAACATAGCCATAATGGAAATTGATAAAATCTCAGTACTATTGCTGTAATGTCAAACTGGTGGGTTTTTTGTTCTGATTATATACTGTATTGTAATTGATTAAATTGCATGCCATCAATAAAAAAAATTTAAACACAATTTGCACTTTTATTCTATGCAGAGAGATTAATATTCTTTATAGTATACAGTATATTTTTTTATTTAAATTGCTTATGAAAGTATATATATAACCACAGAAACTCTTCTGTATTTACAAAACATGCAAAATAAAATCTTGTTTTGGCTACAATATGTTTCTTGTTTCAGAATCCTCGGCCTGTTATTCCAAAATGAACACTTCTCCTTGTGTTAATTATGTATCTTAGTTGTGGTTACTGGTAGTGCAATGGGAATGATGCATTTATTGAAGGGAGATCCAGAGACTTGTGATGAATTGTACTCTTGGACAAAATGGTAAATTCAAATGCATATCATCTTAATGATTGTTAAATGTGTAATTTACATTATGTATTCATATAAGTAATTCATCTAATATATATCTTTAAATTAGAAATGTTTGTGAAAATTTACAAATTTATATATTTAAATAATGTTTGCTCGAAAAATGGACTAATATTTAATCGGTATTTAAGAAATGGCAATTAAGATACTTATTCAACTACAAGAAGTGGGAAATATGTTCTTGTATCATGTTACTATTTTATTATGTATTAAATGTAATTCACTATAATGAGTTCTCAGTTTGTTGTTACTAATCCCACCTGATGGGCATGTCCTAGATCGAGGTCCACGAAATTCAACATGGCAAAGAACTAGATTGTATGCCTGTCATTAGCCGTAGCCTTGAACACCATGCAGCTGACAGTACGTTTTGACTCATTTCCATCCTAATTTTGAGGGAGAATGTGTGTTAGAGACTGTGGGTGGTAAGCAGCCTCCCACCTCTCTTTTTCCACCATCCTAACGAGAAACCTTGTGGCTCAATGGCTATTTAAAGTACTCTCATGTTGTGAAGGCACTATACATTTACAAACATCTAGGTTTCGAATCCAGACCCTATCAACTATGAGGAGTTGAGATTCTATCAAATCGTTTAGTAATGAAATTTCAAAAATTGAAGTTAACCGATAAATAATTCAAATTTAAAATCCTTTTCCTCCTACAAAGAAAATTAACTGAATATTAATTGGTCACCTAAATTGTATAAATGAATTACTCAGTACTAAAATAAGGCAACTATTACTTATTTCTTACAAACCACATTTTATGTCTGATTAAAAAAAGAACCAGTTTCTGTTAAAAAGGCTTAAGATCTAAAATTGTTTATATCTACATGGCATTGTAAAAGTACTGCAAAATTTTCATTACTATGCTTTAAAATAAATCATTTAACAATTTATCGATTTAAATTATTCAACTAACATTTCTCTCTCAAATGTGGCAAGCATTCAAATATTATGTTGAAGGTTGTCTGAACCTACCTCTCTCCTATTTTTCCACCCACCAATTAGTTTGCATCATAGCTATAAAGCCTGTGATGTACACAAGGCGAAAACTTGAGGGGTCAACCCCACTATCAACCTCCCCGTAAACCAACAAATTTTTAATTTTCCCCATTGAGATTACCTCTTCGCACTTAAGTCTACATGCTTTTTGAATGTAACCCCCCTATGGGAAAGGTCTGTGTATGTCAGGGGTGTCAAACTCAAGCTGGATTCCGCCCACAACGTACATTGCTGCAGCCTGGTCATTATATATGCACACAGTAGCACATAACAAAATATCAAAATTTCTTCCAAAATAGAAAAGATAGTTGCTGAGAAGGGGTCTCAAGATGTAAACATTAATTTTTAACACGCTTTTATAAGTTTCACTTGCTTGTAACGGAATCTTGGAACTCCATTTTCACCCACTTAAAAAGGTCAGAATAATTCGAAATTTTGCACACTTGTCAAGGCCCGATGACAATACAATAATTTCATAATTTTGTTCCATTGTCCTCATCAGGATCGTCAGGATTCATGATAATTAGATTTGGCGACAATTAAATATATCACTTTCAGATTTGGCAACTTATTGCACATACAATTTTCAGATTTGGTGACTAATTCGATATACCATTTTTAGATTTGGCGACTAAATCCATATAACATTTCCAGATTTGTCGAGTAATTCCAGATTTAGTAACTAAAAGAAAAAGGTGTAACCCTACAGGGAGTGTTTAGAAGTGACGTTTAGAAGTGATACAATACGTTTAGAAGTGATGATACAAATTAACATTATGGCAATACATTTAAAAGGTGAAAATACGATTGACACTTAATATTACCATGTTTTTATTAACTCGCTTTCTTTAATGTCTGTCCGGGTGGAATTTTGTAATTGATTTTAAACTGTGTGACTTTCCGATGAGCTAGAGACTTGAAATTTGGACCATATCTCAGAAATGGATGACAATGCTTGAAAATGTGAAGGGGAAAAAAAAGAGGAATTTTATATTTTTTAGTCCGTTATAAGACATGGAATTTTTTTTTTAATTCGAACTTTTTTTTCTTCTTACCACACATTTTATTTGTTTGACCTGTTCTTTTGAGACGGAATCTAATATAACAATACGGGACTCATCTGAGGCCCCGTAAACAGAAAGAATAAATACACTTCAGACCCTTTAATTAAAATCCATTGAAGAACAAGACTTATTTCAGCAGCCACATAATTCTGGCTCCAAATATCAAACTCAAGGATAAATTCAACAATGAATAAATGACAGTTTAAAAAACCAAAAAACATGCTTTTATTGTTGATCGAACTAAAAAATGAAAAATAAATTATAATTTTAAAAAACTAAAGAACACGCTTTTATACTGAATTGAACTAAAAAGTAAAAAATAATTCTTAATATAAAAATAGAATGATGAACGAGAAAATTAATGTCATTGGGGTAAAGCGTGGGGTGCAATTTCGGAAATGAAAGAAACACTATAACAATTGATATATTTATAGATCACCCCATGCTTTTACCCCAATGACATTAATTTTCTCGTCCATCATTTTATTCTTATATTAAGAATTATTTTTTTACTTTTTAGTTCGATTCAGTATAAAAGCGTGTTCTTTAGTTTTTTAAAATTATAATTTATTTTATTTGTTCTTTTATTAAAGTTTATTTTATGTATTATTCAAATAAAATTACATTTCTATGAATATCGATTTTTTTTTTTTTTTTTTTTGCAGCCTACCTACAATTAAGTATTGTTTGTTTGGCCCAAGTTAGCCTTTGCGTTTGACACCCTTGGTGTATGCCATCGACTTAGAGCCAATATATTAATGTTAAATTGGGGAAAATATTGTATAAAAACTGCAAATAATTCAGGGATTTATAAAGATTTTTTTCCCTGGGTTCTTCATGATTTGTAATATTTTTACACTTGAAATTCTGCCTATCAGGACTTCTTTCTGAAAAGCATAATTGAGTATTTGGCTAAAATGATTCTAAACAAATTATTCACCTGCGTGTCATCATGAATGAATTAATGTGATGTTTGTGAAATCAAATGTACTAAATATACAAGAGTTTTTTTTTTAATGTAATGATGCATTTTATGAAAGCTATTATTACAAAGTGAAATAAGAGTAATATGTACATATATATAATATTTTAACTGTGAAAGTTGCTAGAAAGTAAATTAAAATCACACCTTTCTTTTATATTTTTTATTGTTAGCAGGTCTTAAGGGGTTTCCATATCATAGCTGTTTCTAAAGTAGAATAAATTTACCCTTTGAGTTAAATTAATTTATTTTACAACCATTTCAAATGTTTTCAATTACTTTTTCTAACAATCAAGAGAGATAAAAAAGTGCTTATGATATCAATATGAATTAAGAATATGAACTTTATTGAAATCATTGTTTGGTAGTAAAACAAATGGAGAAAATTTTAAAGTGGATTATTTTTATTGGAATTATTTTTATGTTAAAAAAATATATATAATAGCTACTTTTTTATATAACAGCAGCAAATATAATGCAATGTAAATGTGAATTTAGAAGCATCCTCTGCTCGCTTTTGCCAAAAAGAAAAGACAATTACAATTTTAGAGGTATGTCTTATTTTATTTGTTTTTGTGACATTCAATTTACATTAAAAAATAAGTTCCTCTGAACGATAGCAGTTCAAAAAAAAAACCACATGGAATGATGGTTACATTTTTAAAAATAATAATTTTAGAACGGTGTTTGTCTAAGAAAGGAAAAACTGTTTATTCAATTGATCTGTTTTTCTGTAACAGGTGCACTATTTCTCAGCTATGTTTATTATTAGTTGTGTTAATATTGAAAAGAATTGTCGGTTTTAAATTGTATTTGGCTAATACACTTTAATAGACCTGAGAGAGTGTTGCAAAAAAATGACATATATTTTGCAGCTTGTTTCTTAAACTTAATAATTCAAAAAACATTTTTTTTTGTACATATTTTTTAGAAAGCACTGTCCTACATAATACCACTTGAGAGCATTAACATACCTTTGAGCTAGACATTGAAGTTAATATATAATCTTGAATGGTGGGGAAGCATTGACTTGATTGTCTTTCTTTTTAGGAAAAAAGTGGAAATCCTTTGCAGTATTTTCTGTATTTTTACAAATTTCTGATTGTTTTTTGAAATAATAGACAAAGAGTTCATCCATTTCATTCAACATGTTACTTTTTGAAAGGGAATCAATAATATCATCGGAAAAATCATTTCTTTACATTCCCTTCTACCTTCCTTCAGGACTAAATGACCTATGGTACAAGATACAGAGTTTTGTCTTTTTAGTCAGTTGGTAAAGAAGAGTGTTTCTTTCTGCTTGTTAAATGTAAAGAAACGTGTATACTTGCAGAGTGAAGTGCTGGGCTTCAGATGGATGGATATGTTGCTTCAAGGGGCAAGCTGGTCTGTGCACATTCACACTTGTTTTACTTTTGATCAAAATCAGAACATAACTTTTGGTATAAAAAACTATTAGTCCGTGAAATGATAGTAAAATTGTAAAGCATACAAATTCAAAATTAGCGAATTCGATGGATAGTTTTGGTAATTTTCATGTTTATTTTTCAGAATATACCATTGCTATTTAGAGTTTGTATAGTTCAGAGGTGTCAATCCAGAAATTAAAAAAAAAATTTAATCATATTAATTTTTATAAAATTTAAATAATTTTTTATCTGGATGTTTTTTCTCTCTTTATATTATTAAGTTTGTAATTTTCCATGTTATTCAGAAGTTCTTGAAAAAATGTCACTTTCTTAGCATTTATGTAAAAAGTTAGAATCCTGTATGATTAATCAATTTAAGAATAAAAAATTTAAAAAGACAAACAGTGGCACACACAAGGGGCTGCCCCTGGATCTGCCTCCCCCCTCCCATAGCCCTTGTTTTTTTTTACTTATTGTTTATAATGCTATGTACATGTTGCGGCAAAAAAACCCAGACAAGCAATTTTTTAAACAACTTTATAAAAAATTAACAAAATATAACAAATAATAAGAGTACACTAATACTAATAAATAAATTTTATTGGTTTCAAAGTGACTGCGTTTTCAGCAATGCAGAGGCGCAAACGCTTGCAGAAATTTTCAACAATGAGCCTCTAGTCTTTTACCTTTAATCTATCCATTCCCCAGAAACAATTGTTTTAGAGATTCAAAGTTTGTATGGTTTAGTGCAGTCATTAGACTCAAAAATTGACTATTACATTGTAATCCATGAGATTGAGATCTGGCGAGCAGGGTAGCTATTCTTCACATGATATCATGTCTAGAAAATTTGTCTTGCACCACTCTTGTGTCTTTTTGGACTTGTGGCTGGTGCAGAGTCTTGTTGAAACGTCCACTTTGCTTTTCCAAAACGCTTTTGGGCCCACTTAAGTACAACAGCTTCGAGAATGTCTCTCTGGTACACTTTTAAATGATTTTAATGCCCTCTTCCAAAAAATCAAAGGATTGTTCAAATTCCGCCCCAGCATGACCTACTTTAGATATTGGTGATTTTCAACAATTGCCGATGCTTGGAGGGTCTACAGACCAGATTCA
>BMAO01010340.1:0-18296 GCA_019973975.1 Trichonephila clavata
GTGTCACAAACCGCAGGGTAAAAATATTTAAAAAATAAATATTTTTTATAAGCATTTAAATTTGATGTTAATGAATTTTCTTAAAGTTACTGTTGTTTTAAGCTAAAAATGGCTGCAAAATGTGATTAAATGTTACAATCTTACAACCTGCGGTTTGTTACACTTTAAAGGGTTCATAGTACGTATGTTATAAATTTCATTGAAATTGATTGGATTGTCTTAGAGATATCCCGTTTTTCATGCACAGATTATTGTGAATTTTCATTTTTCAAAAAATACAACAAAAAAACAGCTTAAAATCTCTCTAGTTTTATATATTATTTCTTCTTCCTCAATATTTATGTTTCTTTTTTTTTTCTAATGACCATAACATCATACACCTACAAATTACCCTTTCAACCTAGTCAGATACCTTAACCTACAAAAAAAATCATTTTGTAATAAGTATTGTAAATCTACAACATTTTCTTAAATTTCCAATGGCGGGTTGCAAGACAACAGCAAACAAAATGAGAAACAGAGAATATTGACAAAAAACAAAGGACAACGCAAAAAATAATGAAAGAAAAAGTAAGAAAAGAAACACAAGTTCACAGTATAGTCTATAAATCACACATTTTGTGTCTGGCCCCCCACTATCTGCTCCACATGGATCTAGCGCTGAGTGCACGGCAGCGTGCCAAATGACTGGCGTCCAGTGCAATGCTCAACACTTGTTTTGCGTGAGGCCAAAAGTGACGTGAAAACCCAAGATGAGGAATATTTGGGGTATTTAAGGACGGAGTTTGAAAAATGCATGAAATAAGCTGTGGCCAGATTTAGAAAGCGAAAAAGACTTCAATGACGACCACAGGGAGGAGATTACCGATTTCGTCCAATCGATCCCCGGATTTCAAGAATGCGATAAAGAAGATGTAGCAACCTGGATGGCATGCGATGCAGAAGACTGTGGATTTCGAATGCTAAATGATGACGAGATTGTGACTTCCGTGCAAGAAGAATCCGACCCTGTCGACTATAAACAGATGAAGACGAGGTAAACAACACCGATAGTAGCAAGAATCCATCAAATGCTGACGCGTTTCTGCATCAGGGAAGCTATGGAGTGGTATGAACAACAATCAGAGTGTTGCCTTACTCAACTACTGTTGCTCAAGAGAATCAGAGACCTGCAGCGAAAAAACGAATGTGTACAATGGTACAGCGAAAAATAAGTGATTATTTTCCACACTAAGTAAAATTGTGACATTTTGCACCTATTTTGCTTTTTCTTCAACAACGTTCCCGCATATGATGATTTTCAGTATACGTATAGTGTCTGGTTTCATATACTGCATGTATCGCATTCGGTTTTCGGTTATCCGAACAATCGCGTATCCGAACAGTGTCCGGTCCCAATTGATTCTGATAAACGACGTTCTACTGTATCTCCTTTTTAAGTATTCCGTCTTGAGACTTAATAATCTAGAGCCATTTATTAATTTTTTGCACCTTTGATCTTGTCATATTTCAACAGCTTTAAAAATCCTTTTTTTCAATGTTCCATTACTGATTTCTTTGATTTTGCTTTTGATTTCAATCCTTCAAGATCATTTTTTTACTTGAATAAATCTTGTTTAGAGGGAATTAATAGAGTTCTAAGCAATGGCTATCAGAAATACGCAGAATAATTATCTGCACTGATATACTTCGATTTCTTTAACCACCATGTGTCATGTGTAAACCTTAATGCATAACTTTTTCTTCTTTTTCTTGTCGGGTACCATTGTTCTGCATGGCGAGTTTTACAGGATTTTTTATTCATAAATGGGTTAAATTCATGACCGATCACGTGATAAAAAGAATCACGTGATCTCCATTGAATTCAAAATGGACATTTGACTCGTACTTCTTGCAAAATTCAGATAAAATTTTAAAATTTCATAATTAGGTAAAGATTTGCAGGAATCAAGATTCTCCAAAAAGTTTTTTCAAATTTATAAAAGATTCTTATATTATGCGTGCGTTTTTAAATCAAGCGCATTTTGTTTAAACTATATGCATTATAACTGTTGGCAAATATGTACTTTTTAAAACAAAGTTTCTGTAAATAGCAAAAGGTGGCAACAGCCTAGCGCATTGGCTTGATTGGCTGGAGAACACGTGATTGCATTTATCATGGGACTATGACATCACATGAATTTATGAACTGATTGGTTGGAAACGCATGATTGTAGTTATCATGTTATCCACGAATCAAAGCCATTGCTACAATTGAAAAAGAAAGTGAGTTACATTAACGGCGCTTTATAAAACTACACGATGGCTATTGGCGACGGACCTTGTAATTTTGAACCATGGTCAAGTGACGAAGATAATACCTGCTCCGGCTGCCCCCTCTCTAAAATACCATACCCCACCAATGGGAGGACGTTTGAACCTTGGCGTATTTAACGTGCACCCCTCTGCACTAGGTTCTAACTCATGACACGCCACTTCTAGTACGTGACCTTGACCACTACGCTACACAATCACTAAAACACTACGAGAGTACTGACTGTTGGGGAAATTTTAGGTTTCAATCCCATCAAAGATATCTTAAGTACCATAGTTGTCCAAAAATATGAATCCCTATGGCCCTCAAAAAGCATTGTTCAAGTATGAGGGAATATTTAATCAATAGTTATTTAATTCTAGAATTTATTTTTCGAATGATTCATGATTGAATTCCTTTTGTATTGGTTGCAGGCTGCCTGGATTAAGGTGGAGACGAAGGCTATCCTCACAATCCACCACCACATTATCACACGCAACTACAGGATCAGCCTGAGCCACAGCGACAATCGCAACTTTATCTTGCAGATCAAGAACGTGCAGGCTGCGGACAAAGGAGGGTACATGTGCCAGGTCAACACCGTGCCCATGAAGAGCCAAGTGGGATATCTGGATGTCTTGGGTGAGTAGCAAGTTCAACAACTTGGTAGCAAGTTTCAACAGACTTGGTAGCAAGTTTCAACAGACTGGTAGCAAGTTTCAACAGACTTGGTAGCAAGTTTTCAAACAGACTTGGTAGCAAGTTCAACAGACTTGGTAGCAAGTAACAACAACATACTTGCCTGCAAAAGCTGTTGAGCTTTTGCAGGCCATGGCTAACCCGCTGATCCTCCTCCAGTTGACCCTATCAGTCACAACGGTCTTCCATCTTTTGATTCCCATTAGTTTGCGGTCCTTTTCGCCTGAAGTGGTCGTCCTTTACACCTAGTCCCTTCAGTTTTCAAAAAAGTTACTCTTTTGGTAGGAAAAGCATCGGCATATATGTACAGATGGCTCAGCCACATAATACGGGATGCTTTTATAGTTCTCACAATGTCAATCTCGTCATATTTGCCATGTTTCTTGTAATTCCACTTTCTTAGCGAAGCTTTAATAAGACAATTTTATTCTTCAAATGAGGATAAGGGTCCAATCATAATTTATTCAAAAAAATCCGAGTACCTAGTTTAAGGGACACCAGGTGCAAAATATTTACTCTGGCATTTGTAATTGTAATTGTTTTATTTGATTCAAAGTGTTTGTAAACTTCACCAGGTGAGTTGTTCTTATGATATAAATTATAATATTAATATGTTCTAAATTTGATATAAAAAATTAAATTTAAAAATGTTTGTCATGATTTTACTTGACTTAAGGTATCCGACTGGTTACGACAACTCTTTTTTTGAAAAAAGGAGATATGGGAATTTTTTTGTTATTTTTAGATTTTTTTAGTGCATTTTGAGAAAAATGTGTTAAATTACGAAGAGAAAAAGAAATTTTTATTATTACTGAAATGGGAAAAAATAGGCAAGGATTGACAAAAAATAGCATAAACGCGGCCCATTCTGCACCAAAGGTTTATAAACAAGTTTTCAATTTTTTCAATTTAATATGCTGCTATATTATTCAATTTTGAAATGACTTCAGGATAAGAGATATTTTCTTTTTTACAAAAACTAGAGCACTTTATCTCGGTTATTATATGAAAAATGCTTAAAAAAGACAGTGATTATATTCACATAAGGACTGTAAATTTTTTAATAAAACAGTGATTGATAAATCTGAAGGTTAAAACAATTCTACTATTATACAGAACTTACAGAAAAAATTTCAGTTAATTATGTTCAAAACTTTTTTAGCAATTGCTGACCCCGTTTGATTATTTCAAAAAATCACATTTCGAGTAAAAACGCGTTTGAAAGTATGACATCCTGCTTAAAGTAATGACATCTGCTTTTACTAAAACACTTGTAGTTTTTGTTCTAGTAAACGGAAAATGATAAACTTGGTATTTTTATAAAGCTTATAAGATGGCCCATAAAATAAAATCATAAAACAATTGTCAATGTTGGCAAAATTCACAGTTTTAGGGTAGTTGGATACCTTAAACATTTTTGTACCGAGAGGATAATATGTCGAGTTGAAGTCTTTAAGGGGGATGAGTACTTTCTTTATGCTATTAAAACCCACGTTTTGTTGGCGATCAAACAGGTAAACAGCGACATAAAAAGGATGACACAAACACAAACAGACAAACGCGTGAACATCAAAGAAAAAGTATCAAAAAAAGTCACAAAAAATGTATTTTTTTCCACCCGATATCTCAGGCTTTTAGTATTCGTCAATCGGAAGTGTTTAGAATCACATGATTTTCGGTAAAGATTTTTGTGATTGGTAGTATATACACAAATGATGCATCATCTTGTTTTAAAAACACTAAAGAGCGGTAGTTTTGTGATTATTTTCCATTAGATAGGTAAGCTAAAAATGAATTATCACGTGACGCCTTAGAAGGCTCGAAACAATTATGAAATAAAATTCCCCGAGAAAAAATTTAAGTGAATTATTATATATGTATATGAGAAATAACATTTTTAAAGCATTTGATTGTGGTTTCTTCATTACAATCTTAGTGTATGCCTATTTTAGTTCAGTTAAATTATGATTGATCTTGGGTTGTCTTCCAGTTTTAAAAAAAAGTTCCTAATCCTAAAATAATCCTATTAACAATATCTGTCACTAGACATATATATAAAGAAAGGTTTAAGGAAAAATATTCAAAATTTCAAATATACATTAAATTTGATGGAGAACTCACCTTTCCTGATTTTCTTAGGTATTTAAAATGACGTTTAAAGATTTCGTTAACATGTATTAGGATTTATTATTGCTCTCCTTGGGTAACCATCTTTTTAATTTAGTTGCAAAAGGATTAGGCTTAAAAAATATTTTTTATAGCGAACAATGATTTAAAACGTAAATAGTTAATTAATGTACAGAAACTTTATTATGATGATAAAGAATTTTAAAAAAATAGTTTTCGTTTCATTTATAAATTACAATATAAACCGTTTTCAATGAAAATTGAAATTTAAAAGCCGTATTTTATATTTTAATTGATTTTGGGGGTAATTAGTGATAATTAAGATTTTAGAAGTTTTTAAAAATGCACTTTATTGTGTATTTTAATATAAAGTTATGAAACATATTGGAAATTAACTAATTCATTTGTGTTAAATTACTTCAGTTAAAGACCATTACTAAAATAATTTTTCTTATAGATTTCGTAAGTCTTAATCCAAGTCAATTATCTTTTATTTTCACATAAAATTTTGAACAAGCTTTGCAGACACTTCGCATGTTTTCAAAAAATTTCAGAAAAATTTTACATTAAATTTTTTATATCATCCCAAACACACATGACACATTAATAAAAAGAATACATAGTTGCGAACATTATGCCCTTCCACAAACATTGCGACATTATTATTATACCTTCCTATATAAGTTATTCCTTAAAGTATATATGAATTCTATCCCCTCAGGATTGGAAAAATATTTTTAATGGACAGGAAAATAAATGATGTGCTGTGATATTATTAAAGTAATGAAGATATATCGTGTTAAATTTAACTGATAATAAATATATACGAAGTTATAAATGATTTGGTATAGTTAGAAAGTTTGAGTCTGCTTTTACCAGTAATGAACATAATTTTCAGAAACTTATTGCAAAAAGGGAAGATTTCTCTGAAAGTTCACATTAAATTCAAGTAAAATTCACAATTTCTTAAAAAATATTTTGTTTTGTACACATCGAGATTAATGTATTAACTTCATTCTCATGTTATCACGTAACCTCAGTGAAATTAGGGTTACAGTATTTGGAATTTTAAGATAATAAGCGCTAGGCCTACATTTTTGTCTCGAAGTTTTTCAAGAAATTTGTTCTTAATTTGTCTTGGCATATTTTGAAATTTAGTTATTTGAATATTATGGGAAATCGTTATCGATTTGTATTTCTTTTACTTCTCCAAAGTATATTTTTTATAACATGAAGCTTATGTGTGTGCATATTTTTAAAATATTTTTAGTGTAGTATATGTATATAAACACCTGGAAATGTGATGGATAAATGGAATTTAAAAAGTAAAATATACATCTGACACAAAAAAAGAAAATAATTATATATAAGAAAATATTGAAACCTCTTTCTTGTGAAACTTCGTTTCGTTCAATTCGTACTCTATTCAGAGGTTCACATTCTCCATATATATACTTACTAGCTGTTACCCGCCGCTTCGCTGGGTATTTCATGATGTCTTATAAATTTTTACTGCTTATATATATATGTATAAATTATGATATCTAAGTCCTAGCATTAAGAATTTGATTGAATTGAAAAATATACTTATACCTGTAACTGTCACCTGTTGATAAAAAAAAAAGGGCAGAACTCATCTAATTTGTATTTTCTAAAAATCTCTAAAAATTGAAGCATAGAATGATGTTTGCTCTTTCGTAACCCAAAAACCAAATGGATTCCCACAAAACCAATTTTCGGTGGATCTCTACTCCGTAAATTGAACATGCAAAGCCAAATTTCAAGTCTAAATCTAACAGAAAAAAGCAAAAGTTTTACTATAATATCCCCGTAATCCCGTTGAGAGCCGTTTTCCAAAATAACCGCTCTTAGCAGATTTCAATTCAACAAAAGAAAAATGCAAACCAAATTTCATTATTATAGTCCTTGTAGCTCGAAAAAAGTAATTTTTTTTGTCAATACGTCCCAGTAACCCCCTGCAACCCCCAGAACTTGATTTGCTTAAATTTATTCTTAGTGGATCCCTATTCAACAAAAGAAACATGCTTAACAAATTTCAAGTATATGGGTCTAACAATTAAAAACAGGAATTTTTTTCTGTAACTCCTCTTGACCCCTCGCAAACATCTTTGGGGTCAATTTTCATTTTACTCTTTGTTAGAGGAACTCTATTTCATGAAAGGAACATGCCTACCAATTTTCAAGCAGGATGATCAAGTAGTTTAAAAATGGAAATATTTATCGATTACGCCTCTTAATCTCCCGAAATTAAACTTGTAGTTGATATTCGCGAAACCCATTTTGTAGCGGTTCTCTACTTTACGAAAGGAATCTGCTTATCAAATTTCAAGACTGTACGTCTAATAGTTTAAAAATGGGGATAATTGTCTATAACGCCACTTGAGCCCCCGCAACGCCACTTCTGGGTCTGTTTTCACAAAACCCATTTTGTAGGGGAATTGCACTCTATGAAAGGAATCTGCTTAGCAAAATTTGAAGACTGTGCGTCCAATTAATTAAAAATGCAAAAAAATTATCAATAACGCCCCTTGAACCCCCGCAACACCACCTAGGGGTCGATTTTCACAAAACACATTTTGCAGTGTATTTCTATCCTATGAGAGGAATCTGCTAACCAAATTTCAAGACTGTGAGTCTAATAGTTTAAAAAAAGAAATAATTATTTATATCTGCCAACACCCCTTGGGGTCAATTTTCTCCAAACCCGTTTTGTAGCGGATATTTACTCCATGAAAGAAACATTCCTACCAATTTTCAAGCAGGTAGGTCAAATAGTTTAAAAACGAAAATATTTATCTCTTACGCCACTTATTCCCCTGCAACGCCACTTAGAGGTCTGTTTTCACAAAACCTTCTTATAGCTGATCTCTACTCTATGAAAGAAATCTCTTTATCAAATATAAAGACTGTGCGTCTAATAGTTTAAAAATGGAAATAATTATCTATAACGCCCCTTAAGTCCCCTCAACGCCACTTGGGGGCAATTTTCACGAAACCCATTTTTAGCGTATCTCTACCCTATGAGAGGAATCTGCTTACTAAGTTTCAAGACTGTACGTCTAATAACTTAAAAATAGGAATTTATAACGCCCCTTAAACCCCCGCCCCGCAACACCCCTTGGGGGTCAATTTTCCCAAAACCCATTTTGTAGCGGATATTTACTCCAGGAAAGAAACTTACCAATTTTCAAGCAGGTAGGTGAAGTAGTTTAAAAACGGATATATTTATCTATTACGCCCCTTAATCCCCCGCAACGCCACTTAGAAGTCTGTTTTCACAAAACCCGTTTTGTAACTGATCATTATTCTACGAAAGGAATCTATATATATCAAATTTAAAGACAGTGCGTCAAATAGTTTAAAAATGGAAATAATTATCTATAACGCCCCTAAGCCCCTGCAACGCCACTTGGGGTCGATTTTCAGCAAACTCATTTTGTAGCGGATCTCTACTCTCTGAAAGGAATCCGCTTACCCAATTTCAAGATTGTACATCAAGTAGTTTAAACCATGGAAGCAATTATTATTAAAGCCCTTAACCCCCCGTAACGCCCCTTGCGTTTCGAATTTCGGAAAATCCTTTCTTGCTGATGTCTACTCTATCAAAGGAACATGTCTACCAAATTTCAAGTCTGTAGGTTGAATAGTTCCAGAGATTTCGTGATTAGTCAGTCAGTCAGTCAGTCAGTCAGTCGCTTTTTCTCCTTTATATATATAGATATATCTTGTTCAATTTTCAATCGTTAGTAAAATACCTTTTATTCATCCACTCAAGTTCAAATACATGTTTTAATACTTGTAGTGGATGGCATTTGAATGTTAATACAGTTTTTTCAAATATTAATTCATTAATTAAATTTAATTAATAAATTTTAGTTTTATGTGGGAGAACAAAATTTCTCTTATACAAGATATTTAGCAGGATATAAATTTAGGAATTAATACCGTCAGTGGCGAAGCTGTAGATCTCTAGAAAAAGAATTACTTTTTTCAGATTCTTTTTTTCATTCTGGAAAAAGAAGAAATTGAATAAATTTTAATTATTCAATAAATGTAATTAAAATAGAATTTTTCTTTGTTGACCTAAGTAGGAAATGACTAAAAATATGTTTTTTTATTCAACTTGCATTTAGATGTAGTCCAAACATAAGACGTTTTCATTATTACCCCCATCCTCAAAAAAAGAACAACTGCCTATCTTTTTCTTTTACACTCGAACTTTCGCCATTTTTTATTTTACTCGTTGCCACCCATTAAAAACTAATACTAATCCTATTAAAAATGTATATCATGCTGAAACAATTACTTAAACATATAAAATTACAATGAACATACTGTATTTATACTGAGTTAACAATTGGAAAGATTGTAAAGAGAATCCTCATGTTTAAAACACCACACACATTTTTTCCCTCTTGTCCTTCCTTTATCTAGCGTGACTTCTTTGTGGTAATATTTGAACAAAAACTTAAATATTTAACAGCACACACCCTTACCTGTCTTTTCACCCATTTCCGATCCAATGGTCATTAGCACTCTTTCAATCCCAACCAATGACAACTGAATCAATTATTTTGGAATTTATGGTCGAACAGAACAATTCTCGCGGGGGTAACAATTATGAATGAACTCGGGGCCTAATGCATAACTTTAAATGACATCCTACCCTCGCTTTCTATCTGGAGAACTAATCTTCTATCTCCCACTCCCACTCTCCCCTGAAAGCAGATCTCTGTCGTTTGGGGGGTGAGGGGGATATTAATGACCCCTGATAGCAACGAAAGCATCCCGTTGTTGACCAGAATACACACTCTTTTGCGTTTTATCGCGTTGGCCATTAAGTCTTAAAGAGGGCTGATTAATTCATTCCGGCAGTGGGCTTTGTGCTTGCTGGAGTCATTATTAAACCCGCGTGAAGTCGCCGACTAATTAGTTGTAAGCTACAAATACCGCGATTTGAGCAGAGAAACGCAAACACGTTGAAGTACGGTGTCTGTAATTAGGAATGGTGAAGAATAGTTTGGGTTCTACTGTTCGGGATGGAAAAGAGTTATGGCTCACAGTTGAAAGTATAAAAGTGTGCCATTTTTTTTTCTTTCTCTCTTTACCAGAAGTCGAAGTCTTTTGTGTTTGCTTTCAACTCTCGTCTGTCATGTGGTGTTGATTAATTCATTTCTATACCATTCGCTTTGTATTTGTTGAAGTCATTATAGAAGTTGGAACAATTAGCCTTCGAGGTTGGAGTTGTGTGGTTTAAGCGCGTTCACGTAAAAATGCTTTTCTTCCAAGTGCATTCTCTGTAATTAGGCCTAGTGAAGAATAATTTGTATTCTAATGTTCTTGATGGAACTAATTATTTATCCTTTTATTGTTCTTTACAAAATGACTTATTCGTGTTCTACTGTTCTTAATGGAATGAATTACTGGTTTATTCTTTTATTGTTCTTTACTAAATAACGTATGCGTATTTTACTGTTCTTAATAGAACAAGTTGTGGTTGTATTGTTCTTTGTGCAAAGAGTTATTATTTGTCTTTTTTACTATCCTATATCTCATTACTAATAACATATTTTCCATATTTTTAACACTAAATGTATCATAATCACAGTGCCACTTTAAACCCATTTCTAGCCCTGGGCGCAGAAGATCTACGGGCCCCCTTGGCACAGGTGGATCGAAATTTATTACCTGAAAATCTGATTAAGTTCAGCTTGTCCGTATTTTTAGGATCCTAAGCGCCCGCCCCTAGCACCCAATGGATAAACTGGCACTGCATAGTTGGTTAATGACCAGTTTTAAGTATTCCATTAGAAAATAATAATCTTTTTTTCACTTGGTTACAAAGTTCTTTTCATTAACCATAAAAAAATTTCAATATTTATTTTTCCTTTCTTTATTTTTATAAAAAACATAAATCTACCAATATTTACCAAGACAGGTCATGCGGCCCGAAAAATTGAGTTACGTAAGATATTGGATCAAAGATGTGATACATATGCACGTGTGATATTGTGTAAAAAAAGGCGAGAAAAACTTAAAAGCTGTAGCTTGTTTATATTTTATTCTTAGAACGTTACATTATTAAGGCTGTAGCGTAAGCAGACTAATTTTAGGGGTGGGGTTTACATGTAAAAAAACAAGTTAATGAGAGAGAGAGAGGGACATTATCTTAACACTAAACATTAAAAAAGACTTGGTGTATAGAAGAGGTTTAAACCCTTAAATCACATTCTTGTATGTGCTGCTGCATTGCGGATAAGTTATATTACATTGTACCCAAAAATGGTCTTTCAAACTTGAAATTGTAAGCATTTTATCGAAATTTTTATTCTCCATTACTTTTGATTAAACTTACTATGCTGTAGTTCTTACAAATGTGTGTACCATATTGGCATAATACGTTGAACGTATATGTACGTCAAGCCTTCTGGTCAAATACCTTATGTAACATAATATTTTTTGGCCAAACCTGTGAATGCATATTCTAATTTAAATAGATTTAGAAGACTGTTTTAAATCGAGATAAAAAAAATTAATCTAAGGAATTTAAGAACAGAAATAGAATAGTTTAGAATAAACTATTAAAATAGAATTTCGATAGTAGAGTTTCACAAGAACAAAGTTTCAACATACTTAACATTATTCCCTGATTCGATTCGAATAAGAACAGATAGCGAATAATCAAAAAAATATGTTACCAGATATGTTTACATTTACAAAAATGCGAGACAAATAAATAAATAACTAAATACAGTGGAGTAGCCTCAGTTCATGGGCCAACAGTTTCAAAACACGCTAAATCCTTAGAGGGAAAAAAATTGACATAGAAGAGTTTTCATAAATTGACAAAGGCTTATAACTTTCTTAAAAAAGGAAAATAAACTATTCAAAAATTATAATGATCTGTTGACACTGGATCTACAGACACCGATGATGTAGGACGAATATATTGTGGACGGTGAATAAGAATGAAACTGCTTTCAAATTCTAAGGCAAGATGAAGTGAAAAAAATCTGTATATTTCGATTGATGGAATGCTTGAAAAGAAGAGCAAATAGATACTATATCTGGAAGAGCAGTACTTCATAACATTTTCAAAGAACCAAGTCGAATGGGATGTGAAAAACGTAATATTGTAAAGGGTAAAAGGAGGGCTGAATTTTCGTTGATAGTAACCAACGGATTCTTGTTGAAGTGACTTTTTAAGATTTCTTCGCTTAACATTTACGTACCGAAATCAATATTACCTGTTTTCAAAAAGGAGAAATATGTCTAGGATCTGTCTTTTGACCGGTACATATTAACTTTTTTCATTCAATTTGTTTTCAATATTGTTGAATGAATGCTTATATTTATCTTTAGGGAAAAGAATTAAAATTACATAGGTAAAATTCAATAGTTTAAGATTTATTTTATGTATTATAGCAACAAGATTTGATTTTTTTAAAATTTTCTTTAAGTGTTGTGATTCTCCCTTTAAGTGTAGTGCTTCTTAAAACACTTGCTAGAAGCCAGGAAAGTATGTTTCGCAACAATAAACTGTTTACTTCTTACCGCCCTTATCTTTTCAGTTTAAACAGACCATACAATCTCAATTTTTTCATGCAGGATGAGGTTCTAAAATGTGCAATTTTACATCATGTCAAATTTTCAAATCTAATGTTGATGGTCATCCATACCTTTTTTCTGTTTGTCTGAAATCTCTCTCTAAGGAAATAACTAAATTACGTATAAAACAAAGATGATTTAGTGGTGCTTCGTCATAATATTTAGCACACCTGTACCACTAAGTCCTGCGTCTTTTCATAGTCCATTTGGGATCGGAAAATTAGTGTATGTATTAGAATATACTAAATTAGACAAAGACAACAAAAATTCCGTGTGTGACTTGTAACCACAAAATGTACTAAAAAAAATAACAAAGCTTGGACAAATATCTCTGAGTGAGATCTCAAATGCCGCGTGGTAGCTTACAACTCTTTCATTTAAACCGTCAACAGCAGAGATCTTGGATTACTCTCTGAATAATTTTACATTTGGATTTTATTTTTTACTAATATAATTGATCAATATATGGCAGACCACTAAAACTATGTTGTCACTTATGTACGTCTGTATTTACGTTTTCACATCGCTGAAAAGGAACTTCACGAAAAGCAAAAACAAACTGGCAACGTAAAGAAATGACAACAAATTGAAGAGTTAAGCGGCCAATTTACCGGGAATTTAGAGGTTGCTAACTTTCACTTTCAAATGTTTCTATATTCAACGGCAAAAAAGTTAATAAATTCAGAACGAATTTCGCTAAAAGTAGAAGCTAAAATTTTTTTTAATGCATAATCCATATTCCTCAAAATATTTCGTTAATCGTCATTTTTAGAACTGCATTTTTATCAAAATTTAACAATATCCCAATTTTTCTGCTAACTATCAAAAAACTTTCACCTTTTTTTTTTTTTTTTTGAACACCAGTGGTCAGAGAACCATCAATGGTTACCATTGATGTTCAGCGTATTTTTGAGTAAATTAATGTTGTCATCTCCAACATGACATACGAGTAAAACAAGATATCAATCATTGGCATGGCCAAGTAATTTTAGTGCGTTTTTCACATGTTGTATTTTACAATAATGCAACTAATGAACTTTTTACTAACAGAAAATAGTACTATACTTTTTAAAAAATTAAATTTTTTTTAATTATTAAATTTAAATATGATTCGGCTCATCTAGGGCACTAATGCGACCAAATGCCGAAAACCCGAGGTCAATCGGTTAATTATTGGCTGAGAAAAAGGTACGACAAAATATGGAAAGAAGACGAAGACGAAATTTGCGTCCTAATAGCGCTTCTTTTTACACTACGTGAAAAACGCGCTAAAAAGGCTAAAAATCAGTACCCTTAATGTATTTTTTTTTTCTTCCTGCAAATTCATTTTCTCAATGAAATGAAATTCCTTTTCGATAAATTCTCCCTGTAGTAATGTTATTCATGATTTCTTTGTAAAAAAATGCTGTTTAACTCAAATAAAATCGCGAAAAGTGAAGTACATAAAATCTGCATGAAGTTGAATAAATAATTGCTCATGAATGAACACAAGAATCGATAGAGAAATAAATATATTAAAGTAGCACATTAACTGTAACTATAATTAGTAAAAATTAATTTTATACCTTGTAACGATGCAAGTTGTTATTCTTGGATAGCTTCGCATAAATTCCAAGTGGCGTGTACCTGTTGTATTTTTCCCGCGTTTTTGAATCGAAGATATATTCTTTTATGTGTGTGTCGCCATTTATCTCATTCATTATTTATTCTCAAAGACTGCTGATTAATTTGTGCTGGGAGCTCATTTTTCTATGTTCAGATCAATAAATGATAATATCGTTC
This sequence comes from Trichonephila clavata, assembly GCA_019973975.1. Classification (NCBI taxonomy): domain Eukaryota; kingdom Metazoa; phylum Arthropoda; class Arachnida; order Araneae; family Nephilidae; genus Trichonephila; species Trichonephila clavata. The sequence continues at coordinate 14,531 of BMAO01010340.1, forward strand.
CATTGAATGAATTAGTTATAAGCGATACATATGTTGTAATTAAAACATGGCGACATAGTAATACTGTACGTTGAAGCAGATTTTGGGAGAAAGAACGAATACAAAAAATGTTCCGGAATTCGAGAATTCTTGATGAGAACGATTACGTATGACTTATTTCTGAATATTTTTTCATTCTTGTATTGAAAGTACCTTTATTTTAGTGGGTTGATTCACATTGATTCTGATTAACTCTTTATTCTTTGTGATGCTTCTGCAAGCCCAATTCTCGAAATCCATTGATTTTTATTGAGTATATCAAAGGACATTAACCCATTATCGCTCAGTTTCCTCATTTGAGCACACCTTATAAATAATTCTCTAGAAATTTTCTGATTTCTTGTGTAATTCTAATTTCAAACACCATATAGCAGCGAAGTGTTGATTTTACCAGGAACATGTTATTTTTTTTTTGTTTACTTTATAATGTTCATACTAAGGTTTTCAAACTTTTATACACATTGAGACCCTTTCTTTCTCATATATTAATATTTATATTGCATTTTATGGATAAGATGTAGGTAAAAATTTATTTTCATAAAGACACTATAGTGAAAAGAGGCAACATTTCTCATACTATATTAATTTATTGCGGTGCTCGCCACACATCGGCTTCGTGTGTTTACATCCTCTGCTTCTGCCAGGCCAGATTCTCAAAACTGTTCTAAGGGGTTGCCATATTCTGTACGGGATCCATGGTCGGGTTTACCACAACACACACACGCATGCACATAAAAAGGGAATAAATATTACACTGTCGGATCTCCATTTTACGAACCTCTATTTTGCGAACTTTATCCCGAAAACCAAGGACTTGGTTTATTGAAAGATGAATCTCTAAAAAAGTTAAAGAATTCGAATAGAGGTCAGACTACATCAGTTTCTTCTCAATTCTGGACACTGGACATAGGCTGCATTTCTTCATTTAAATTCAGTTATACTTTATTTTGTTGCAATTTTACAACCTATGAATCGAAATGTCCCTTTTTTAATATATATAATCGGGCAATGAAAATGCTGATAAACTGGTGAAAAAAGCTAGAAATCTTAATAATGACAGCTTTTTCAACGTTACTTTATTCGACGCAAATGCCGTCGCAAATTTCTAATTGAGGGAGAAACCAATTCCTGTAAAGCATCAAATTTGTAATATAAGTCGAGACCGCCTTATAACAAAGACTTTTGCTAGGCTAAGAACAGGTCATCACAGAGGAATGAAATTTGATAGGGATGGTAGAAGAACATATAGGAATTGTGCCAACTGTTTAGATACAGATCTAACAACTGCTCATATTTTTAACTGTCCAGCTATTCTTGCTGCTCTACAAGACGTAGGGGTACTTTTCTCGTCTACAAACCTCAATATAGACAATATTGCACAGATGGCCAAAACAGTCATCTGGGCCCATGTTACTGTCTGATTTGGTCCCGTCATGGATACGACACCTATAATCTCCTGAAAAGCAGATGAATTTTCATGGATGAAGAATATGGTATTGACGATCATGATTGGTTAGTAGAGAGGGTGTGGCGGTGGTATCTATGTAAGTCACTAACTGGGGCCTCCTGACTGAAGCGATCATTTTGGCCCATAGGGTGTGTGCTTACGGAACGGAAGGTATCCAGATCGAATCTCCTTCATTGGTGACCCTGGACAATCGCAACCTTCGAGCAGCAGTTGTGGCGCCATCTATCCACCGCAAATGCAACCAAACCGTCTCACACAAATGACGCAACTTTCAAGCCGTGAGTGATTGTAGGGTTTATTGGCACAAGAGCCGAGGCCGGCTATACTACGCCTTCAAGTCGTCACAACCTAATGAAGTAACAACTCACACGCTCGCCATAACAACGATATCGTTCGTTCGCCTACCGACTCACTGGTAGGGAAGTGTGTGGTGGTATCTATGTAAGTCACTAACTGCCTCCCGACTGAAGGGATCATTTTGGTCTAGGGGTAAGCTATGTGCTTATGGAACGGGAGGTACCGAGAAAGAATCTCCTTCAAGGGGTACTTCTCTCTTAGAGAAAAAAATGGTACTGGTGTATAGTAACTAGAACTGCAGACATGCCTGAGGTTAATAACTATATTATATGTAACAAAATGCATCCCAATGACAAAGCTTCCGTTAAAGAATTTAGAAAAAATGTAACAATATCATATCTCGAATTAGAACATGGAAAACGTCTTTCCTAAATATTATCATTAATATAATATTCAAATATAGATTACTGGAATAAATTTTGTGAAAGAAAACTGAAATATTATTCAGTGTTATTGTGTTTTTGTGTGCATAACCACCTAACGTCCTCAGATGAAACTAAGCAAAAATTTCAAATACGAAGTTTAAAAAATATTTTAAATGCATTTTCATTAATTCGAAAGATCTATAAACCTTTCTTAAAAATAATTAAAATAAGCTTTAATGAGACGTGAGATAAATTAAGAAGCATTGCGAAAACATTTAAGGATTGTTTATTAAAATATTTTCTGACGAAGCTCAAACCTCAATCAGTGGAACGTATTGAAGTTTAAAAAAAACATTTTAGAAAATGTAATCACGTTGTCTTATACTAAAAACGAATTAGTATCCTAAATTGTAGTGTTTTTTTTTCTATAATAAAAAGTATTTAAGATTTTGAAAATTAATTTGTGTGACGCATCAAAAATCCAATGAGATTAGATGAGGAACATTGATATTTGCCAAAACCATCTTAACTTGAAGTTAATTGTTATACTTCTGTGCAATTCATTGAGAAAGTATAATACCTATATTCAATAATTTTAGATTTTTCTGAATTTAAAATAATAAAATTTCTTAGTTTTGAAGATTTTCCAAAATATGTTGGATTGAAAAATAATTTTTTAAAAGAAATACAAGTTGCTTATGCCTGTTTAGAAATTATTTTTTTTTTTAATTTTTTCCTAACGTTACACAGTGCTGAATAAAATAGGAAAGTTTAAAGTTAGAGAATAAAAATTCGAAAGCGAATATTTGCACACTAAAATTTGAAAAATAAATTCTGGAAAATATTCCGAGATAAGAAACTTCAAAAAAACGTAATAAGTAGAAAAAAAATAAGTAAATATAAATAAATCCTCATAATATTATTTCTTATTTCAAGTTATAATAATTATTTTTTAAGTTGTGTTGATAGATTTTCATAGTATTAATAAATAAATTTGAAAAAGCATACTTTTTACCGATTATCATAACTTAATTTTAGTAAAGGTATACATTGAAATAATAACAAAGAAGAAGCGCTGCAACTGATATTTTCTTAATAATCTCTTAATTTATTAATGTTAAATTAGTTATTTAAATTCATTGTAGAAAAAAAATATATAGCAGTTAAGTGTATTTTTCATATATTTGAAAAAATCTTTGTGCTTCTGGCTAAAAAAAAATTAATCAAGATATTTTTCAAAATATATTGGAGTATAATACCCAAACTAAAGCATGACATTTTATTCTTAAAATATGCTAAAAACCATTCTAAAATAATTGAAATTCAGAAAAATTGCAGACAATTGAAATTGTTCTTGGTTCTTTCGCATTGCTTAGATTATTATATTTTTTCTCTATAAGGAATTATTAAAATCTGAGGTTAGTTTGATCATTACAGATTAATTAACGAATTTTCTTATTACAGAAAAACAAAGTACAATCGTTAAATATTTTTTTATAATTTTCAAATTATTATTTAGCTAAATCCACAATGTAAA
>BMAO01010341.1:0-28242 GCA_019973975.1 Trichonephila clavata
TTCAATACAGTTTTCCGAACAGCTTTGTGCGGTTTACGAAAACGGGACAATTTTGCGTCCAGAGTTCATTTCGGGGACACCGGGACTCGTCTGTATAAAAAGGGCAGTCCCGTTCAAAACGGGACGTCTGGTCACGTTAGGTATACTCCTTGTGTGCCGACAAGTATAACATGAGGCTTACAAACGAGCCGTTTGTGTTATTGATATTTTTATAAATGTAAAGCTGCGTAAAAACTTTCTCTAATGGCGAATAGAAAATACTTTGAGGTACTCTACTATTCGTTTTAAACATCAGAAACACCTTTTTCAAATACATTTTCACTTTATGTGCGTAGTTGGCTTGGCACTGGCCTTGTACGCCAAAATTTATGGGTTCGTCCCGGCATTAGTCGGTGGATTTCTTATGATGCAGAAAATTGACAGTGTCCAGGTTGTACGATTATGCGGCATGTTAAATACCCCTAGAGTGCTTCTTTGGCTTGAATTCTCTTGGCAAAATCAAATTCCATGTACCATTTTGCATCGTCAGAACTCAGGTGCCTCCTACTGTGGAGGAAATTGAGCATCAAAATTACGTCACGGCAATTGGTATCTACTTATTCAGTGCCCCACTAAAAAGTGATACCTGTTCCCGGGAATGTACTAGGTCAGCAATGGTAAAAATACCAATCCGCAGCCCATTTGAAATGAAATAAAAAATATATCTTCCTTAAAAAATAACAGTTATTGCATTTTTTCGTGTTTTGTTTTTGAAACAACAAATAAAGTGACCTTTCGAACTGATTGTCGAAATACATGTTCTTTTTAGATGTTCATAAGATGGAATGCTTTCCAACTGCGTTTCAGTGACAAGGACGACACCATAGCCGTTATTTCCGGCTGTGCCACTCCAACATGGACCGATTTGTCGTTTTTGTTTGGATGTTTCAGTGTTCGAAATAGGGTTAAGAGAACCCATTTGGAATAAATTAAACTTTTTAATTGAAACTAGGGACGTATGAAACAAGAATATGTAGAAAAGAAAATCTTTGCAATTTAAATCTAAATAAATCCATGAATAAAAGCAACGGCCTTTTTCTTTTACGTGCCAAAAACACAAATCAAAATTGAATTCTAACAGTCAACTGGACTTTTCTCCACCGAAATTCATTGTAAAAAGAATGACAACTTGAGCATCAAAGTATCAAACGAATGTAAATAAACGATCAGTGAATTAAATTCACAAGCAAGAATAATTAGAAAAGTTATTCAATCGAAGCAAACGAGAAGAGTAGGAAAGAAAATAATTTCCGACGTCAATAAATAGTATATTAAAGATAATTTCAAAGAACCTATTTCATATTTACATATTGCATATTTCGATTTATATTCAGATCTAAATGACCCACATAGTTTATTTTTGTGTATAGCAACCCCTCGAGCCCATTGTTGGCTGTCGAATGGGGCGGGCAATTGCTGCCTACCATTGCTTTTTTCACAACATAACGACTGGAATATCTTTTTATTAATATGTATCAGAGAGGTTAACGTAGGGTTTTGCAATGTATTTAGTATGTTATTGATTTATGTCTAAATATATTTTTTACTTTTCACATACAGGGAAATACGTTTAACGCGAAAATGCTTAAGATGAAATATCGGTTAACACGAAATAATGCAACAGTCCCGACAAACTTCTATGAATTTTCATGCATTTTTTCTCTTAGCACGAAAAAGATTTATTTTCTGGGAATGAACAAAATACGGTAAACACCAGCCACGCAGCCGAGATTTAAGGGGGGGGGCTGAAATGAAAGACAGTTGGTTTCACATGTTTCGTAGAAAGGAGGCTAACTTGGCTTTGAAATACCCTCGGAATAGCTAGTGACACGAACCAATTTTGTTCGTCTAAGGTACTTCAACCTCCACCCCTGCAAACGCCACCTACAAACATGTTATCTCTCACCAGTTGGCTTTGGAATTCCATGACGTGTATAACGCAGAGTGATTAATAAAAATCAGTGAATTTGCTTCATATTTTTTCTATTTTAGAATAATTTTTAATGAGCATAATAGCAAAGAGCTCAGGTGGGAAGCAACTGCTGCTTCACTTAAAATGAAGATGGAGCTTCTTAAGGTTGTTGATCAGAAACAAAAGACGAACAGACCCTTCAGTTTCCTTTAAAACGATTTTCATTGTTTTTATTTTAAAAAAAGCCTTTCAAAAACTATCCGTCCATTTTAACTTATAACGTTCATTTAAAAGGCCGAGGATTTCGAATAACTGGAAATTCTTTTTATTTATTGTCTTGATACTTTAAAAGTACTCTGCGCTTTAAAAACGTATTTGCAAAGTGGTAGCTTGCTGAAATAAAAATATATCATTGTATATATCTTTCGAAAATTTTTCAAATCTTGTAAAGATGTAGTTTTTTCCGAGCAACACTTTCCAGTGAAACGGGCCGAATCGCTCTCCTAACATCCACACAAGCCTGTGAGTACGAATCCGACCAAACTGTAGAGCAGGGGTCGGCAACCGATGGCACGCGAAGCAATTCTCAGTGGCACGCCACCACTCTCTCTACAAAATTATAAGATAAGCTAAATCGCTCTGTCTCTCCTTTCAACGCCTCACACATTTTTATATAAAATTTTTATTTCTTACTTTCAGTTCTCTGCCATAAAAGATTCTGCTGAATCAGCTTGCATGCAGTTTGTGTGCTTTTATGTAAAAGAAAACATCTTTTGTGTGTTTAAATGTTACTCATTATTAGTGTTAAATATTCAACGCAAATTCAAACTATTGCGTAATACTTGTACGATGAAGTATCATCCATTACTGCTCAGTGAATAAAAAAAGAAAGTAGTTCGTCCTTTACCCACCAAAAGCTTCGGCATCCACGAAAGAAGGAACAAATGTCTTAGGTATAAATCAAAATTCTTCTTAACAAACGTTTTGCAGCGGAAATCTGCTAAATATAAAAATTGTTATTCTATCAACATATTTAATTTGGATTGAAAATGAATTTGGTGAAAAAGCTGCTCGTGGGATAATTAGGTACGGAGAGGGAATCTAATTTCATATCAAATGCCCTTTTAAATATATATGAAGAGCAACTACAATTTTTTGAGTGATGTATGTGTGCTTAAGAAATCATACAATTATTTTATTTTATTCTTTTGGTGTGAATCAAGAGAGTTAATAGAAATAAATATATATTAGATCACTATTTTTTTCCTTCATATTCTTCTAATGTTCTCGATTAGACGTGCCAATATACGAATATTGAGCACCATTATAGTCGAAAGTTGAATATAGTTTGATGCACGTCGTGATATTTAGGTTACTTATAACTTTGTCACGTTGTTAGTTTTATTGTGAAAACTTGTATCGTTTTGTATAATTATTGCGACAATTCATAGTTAGATATTGAATCAAATGGCGAGTAAAAAAGAAAGCTTGGTGTTCACGTTCTTGGATGAACGAAATTTGGATTCGTTCAACAAAAATATCGCTCTGTATGTATGCCATGTCGCGAAAGTATTGTATGTCGTATGTCAAGTGTACAAAGACATTTTCAAACGAAGCAGCAGGTCACATTTACGAATTCTAATGAGAAATGTGAAGTTTTAGAAAGTGCGGTTTCTGGATATAAAAAGGAAATTACATTTTTATGTCAAACAATTCCCGTTTTAGTTCCACCTATCTATGTGAACAAATTTTTTCTCATGAAATACAAGTATATTTTGAGTCGAAAGAAATTGATTAACAGCTGAACATTTAGAATTCTATATCAAATTGAAAGTCACAATTTATACCCAGATATTGCGACATTAAGTAGGGCTCTGCAAGGTCAAGGTTCGCATTGAAATTTTAATTTTTTATTTAACTATGTTGCATGAACACTTATATTTTATGTTGTTTATTTCTAATTTTATAAATATTTTAAAAATGTATTATACACGCTCAATTTTATGTTTTATTTATATTGAAGAATAGTCATATATTTTACGCGTTTACTCCTTGTTTTAATAAAAATTCTTAAAAGATGCATATTTTTTGTGTACAGTTTTAAATTTTTATTTATATCGGAGGAATAGTTATCTTTTATGTTGTATATTTTTGCCAATAAATATCTTTAAATGATGCATAATTAACGTCTAAATCCGTATTTTCGACCTCTATTCTCTACTTCTGCATGATTGCCGTGGGAATCGGAATTGTTTCAAATATTTCCTATTCATGGCACTCGAAATCATGTTGGTAGGTTGGTTTGGCACGGCACAGCTAAAAGGTTGCCGACCCCTGTTGTAGAGGATCAAAAGTCCTCTTGTTTGGTATGGTGTGTTAGTTTGGAGAGGGGCTGCTAGCTGAGGTGTCGTTCTCGTCACTTGAAAAAAGTTCAAAATAAGGAGATCCGTCGCCAATAGCTAATGTGTTGGTCTCTCGTGTGCTGTAAATAAAACTTTTTTTGTGTGCACATTTAATAAAAAGTTTGATCGTGTAATTTTAAATACATATTGACTGAAATATTTGTTTAGTATAAAGCCAGCTATATATTTTTGTTTCTTTTGCCCATTTCAGTCGCCCATCCGGTATAGTGGTTAGCGACGTTGGCTGCTGTGCCGTAGGGCCTGGGTTCGAATCCCGGAGAAGACATGGATGTTTGTAAATGTATAGTGCCTTCGCGGCATGGGAGTACTCTAAATAGCCGTCGAGCCGCAAGTCCTCTCGTGTGGTTGGTGGAAGGGGAAGAGAGGTGGGAACCCCTGACCACTCCCAGGGTGTTCTCCCTCAAAATTGGGGTGGAACCGAGCCAAAACGTACTGTCACCTGCATGGTGCTCAAAGCTACGGCTAACGACAGGCGTACAATATAGCCCGATGCTATGATGAATTTCGTGGGCCTCGATCTGACTTCGTCAGAAAGGTGGCATTAGCAACAACATATATATATATATAGAGAGAGATACTACTTCTGATGCTGAAAAAATACTTGCCGACTGAACTAGGATTTTTAAAATATTATTGTAGGAGTGGGTTTATGCACATTTTAATGTACCAGATTAGAGAAAGTTTAATAAAAAATTCCCAATTATTTAAATGGATCGCAACTCTGAAAAATCAAATTTTTCAAAATCCTGGTTCTTCCTCTGTGCAAAGTCCTAGCTATAGAGTCAAGAAGCATTTTTTTTTATAAAAGGAGAATATTTTTCAAATGTCATTCATCTTCATTTTTTTGCCAAAAAATTTCTGTTGAATAATTTTTTTCTTAAAATAATATTTTTAATACAATTTATGTGCATATTCTGATTCAACTGACACTAAATATAAAAAAAAACTCTTCATTTATTTACTTTTGAAAAGTTACAGTTCAGGACCCTCAGCCATCTTAAGTTCTGTGTGTTTCGCTTTCTTTATTTTTTAAATGTGCTCTGCTGCATAAAAAAAAAAAATTTACTCTATGCCTTGAAAAAGAACGTAGAATGAGATTACTTTTCGAAATCTTAACTGAAATACTTCTTGTCTGAAGATGCTAGATAGAGAGTTATTCAATTACGGTCTGATGACGAGGACATCACCTGCACTCTGTACTTCCACACCACGCACGTGAAGACAGGTGTATTTTCACTTTTTCAGGAATAAGAATTCCAATCTACAGGCATCGAATACGTAAATACACATATGAAGTATATAAATAACTACATTTTTAAATCAGTTAGTTGCTTTTCTGATTTATATTGCAGTATAAAAAGCTGTCTAGAGCAACTTTCTCTAATGCAGGAAAAACAAATATTTTATGGCCGCTCTAACTGTTAGTTTTTGATATTCCGAAAAGTAAATATTTTTCGAGTATCCTTTCATTGTTTCTGCTTTATGTTTGAAATTGGCAACGCGTTATAAAAATTATATTCACAAAGTTGTTTTAACTTGATTATTTATTTATTTGAAATCCAAAATAAGAAATTAATAAAACTTGGAGTTCATTGTCGTATTGCTTCTGTTTTTTCGTGAAATAGAGTGTCTTTGAGCTACGTACCGGTGACGAGAACTACACCTTCACTTCGAACTTCCATGCCTCGTTGAAACAGGTGCATTTTCTTTTCTTCAGACATCAGAACACTTGTTCAAAGACGTTGAATATGAAAAAATATATATACAGTTAAAAGGTTAACACATACATTTTTATAAATAATTGTTTATGTTGTTGATATTTTTATTTGTATGAAGAGTTCTAAACACTGTTTCTAATGACGGTAAAAAGGCTGCAATGCACTTTAATATTTTATTTCAGTATTGGGATATGCATAAAGGATACCATTACAGATGGTATACATATTGGTGGAATAGTTGAGTTACACCAATAGATGGAAAAGAATTCGGATACCACAGCACGTACTACAATTGAAAAGCGGCGGGCCAATTAACATGCTGCGAAATATGCCAAAGCTATGCCACGGCACGCGTCTTACAGTAAATAAATGATGAACAACGCATGTAAAGCAGCAACTTCGACAGAACCCTTCAAAAGAAAAGTTGCCCTCGTTCCTATGATTCCTACGGATATGCCATTTCAATTGAAGAAATTGCAATTCCCAATTCGGTGGGCATTTGCGATCACCATCCACCAACCCCTGGGTCCATCTTTAGAATAGGGCAGTTTAGATCTAGACACAGATTGCTTCTCACGAGGACAATTTTATGTTGCATGTTTTAAAGTAGGCACACCAGACAATCTTTATATCTGCACAGACAGTGGTACAACAAAAAATATCACATACGCACATGCACTGTGAAATGAAACCTATCAGAAACGTGCGCTTTCTCTTTTCCATTTCATTAGACTGAGCCACAGCAATGAGCACCAGGTATATGGCTAGTTACAGAATAAAAAATTTTTACTAGAGAGAGAATTATGTATTTATATTTTTATCGGGAGGACTTATTTTCTTCATGCAAGGGAAGAATTATTGTCTAGTATTTTGAAGCAGAGACCCAAAGCAAGGAGCGAAATCCCTGCAAAAGAGCAGGTTGCATACACTTTTGTAAATATTACATATCTCAATACATTATGTTTAATGGAATTCTAATACGAAAGTTTTTTTTTTCATTCTATAATAAAGACCGAAATTTTTAATTTATTCCTTTCAGACATGGAAGACTAGATCGCCAGTAGAGAGTGCCACCACCAGGGCCGGATCGTGACCTTTGGGGGCCCTGGGCTAACGATATCTGAGGGCCCCTTAATCAATAATAAAAAACTTTGCCTTTTTCTTAATTTATTGTGCGGAAAAATTTAAAATATACAAAACTTAAAGTTTTTCCCCCAATCAATTTAAATACGTTAAAAGCAATAACATAATTTACAGGAAAAAAAACTTTTCTACACTTTTTTGCTGAGTATTCTTTTATTTGCTCGCCACATTTTAAGTCTTTGGTGAGATCAATATTAACAGAAAGAAGTGATTAATAATTAAGCCTAGTATTTGTCATTGTTGTTCTATGTTTGTTTTCTATGTAGGGCATTTTAGAGAACGCACGCTCCGCTTCCCATCTAGTAATACGGATCGTGTGAAAAATCTTTAAAATGGTATACAAATTTGGAAAAACCTGAACCAGTTTCTTTTCGAAAATTAAATTGAATATATCACTACAAGTAACTTACTTTAGCTCATTTTTAGATAAGTTTTTAATTGAACACTTTCATTTACTAAATGCTGGTCTACATCATTGGAATAGTAATCAGTAATAGCGCGTACACTCTCTAGGTTGACGTTCTCCTTACTTTGATCTTGCAAATCTATCAAAAATTTTAATTTCTTACTCTATTTTGCATATATATATACTTTACTTCTATTTAAATCAAGGATTACCTTATGTAACGCTACAATAATCGTGTCTCTTTTAAATTTTTCTGTCCCATACACAGCTTTTTCTGTGAATTTATCTGCAAATTTTGAAATGACCCGTCTGTAGTTTACATCGCTATATTCTGTTTCTACATTAGGACTTAATTTTTTGGCTGCGTCTTGATACTCCTTTGATTTTTGATCTGATTCACATGTCATACATTGCTTATAAACGTTTTTAATGACATAATGAACTTATTCCCTTCACAAATGTCCAAACTCCAAGAATCTGTTATTCTTTGTTAACTGAATTAAATCTTTCTAAAATTTCTTCCCAAAATATAATTAAAATGGCAGTTTCGAGTTTTGTTAATTTATTAAATAAATTTGCTGCCTCTTTTTGAAAATAGATTTTCTCATTTTCATTGTCACTAAATGTCTTAAGAATATTCATTATGTTACAATATTTATCTCTTGAGTCTTCAAAAGGATCGTAGTGACAAGACCATCTGGTCTGACTTAATCTTTTTAAGGTAAATTTCAGTTTAAGTTTACGATTTAGAAGTTCCTACCTATAGGTCGAAGTAGAAAATATAGCAAACATATATTTATTGCACTAAACCAAAGAAGTTCACGATTTCAGTTGCAACCTTAACTGATTCTGCACAACTAGATTAAGAGAATGTGCAGCACATGGCATATACACTCATGTCCATAAATTAAGTATAATGAAGTTCAGGAAAAGAAAGAGACAGAAGCAAAACAAATTTGACTTATTTGTAAAGTCTATTTATTAAACAAAAGGTAAAGAGCTAAAAAGATGCTATATGTTTGACATAATTAATAAAAATTGCGATTTTTACTCCCTGGAGCAAATTTCAAAAAAGAACCTATTGACAAAAAACAGTATAGCATGGTTAGTATGATGGTTAATACGGAGCATGTCTCCCGGACGATGCAATATAGGCCTTACAACGTCTACGCATGCTGAGTATCAAATTATCAATCTGATCTTGGGGAATATTACACCACTCATCAAGCAATGCCCTCCGAAGTTCCGGTAGACAGGTGGGAGGGGGTTGCCGGGCTGCAATTCGTCGGCCAAGCATATCCCACACATGCTCTATTGGATTCAAGTCCGGTGAGTATGCTGGCTAATCCATACGGGTGATATCCTCCAATTGAAGGTATTCGTCTACAATGTTTGCATGATGAGGACGGGCGTTGCCATCCATAAACAGAAAATCAGCACCCATGGCGCCCCGAAACAAACGTACATGTTGTTCCAGAATGACATCCCGATAGATGTGGCCTGTCATCGTTACACTCTGAACATGCAGGTCATTTCTGGAACCAAGAATAATTCCTCCCCAAACAAGCCATCCTGCACCACCGTAAGGGTGTCGTTTAATGGTGTTCTCTTGGTGGTAATGGGTACCTGGCGCTCTCCATATGAAAGTCCGGCGAGAATCAGACTGCAAACTAAACCTGGACTCGTCGGAAAACATCACACAAGACCATTGTTGCGGTGTCCACAATGCATGCTCTCTACTCCAGGTTAATCGCAGGCGACAGTGAGTTGCGGTAAGGGGAACACATCTGACAGGCCTACGAGCATATAGACCAATGTGCCCTAAGCGTCTGTACACGGTCTGCCTTGAAACTGTCGTACCGGTAGCTGAAGAGAGCTGACGAGATAGGTCTGATGCTGTGCTCCGTCTGTTTCTTTTGGCAGTAACTGCCAAATACCGGTCCTTATTCGGCGTTGTAATCGGGGGCGACCTGTGCTGTAGCATCTACTCACATTACCATCATCTTGGAATCGTTGCCAAAGCCTGGAGATGACACTCTGGGCGATTCCAAGTTCTTCGATACTTCCAGCTGGGTACGTCCACATTCCAGTCGTCCGATAATTCTACCACGTAAAAAATCATCCAAATGCTTCCTTTGTGCCATAACTATGCGGTTATTGCACTGAAAGGCTTTTAAAGCGCTTGTGAACAATTTTACTTCTTTGCCACCATTCCTTATATACCCCTCTCTTACACTCTCGTCATTGTGATGTACTATCCGCGCCATCTGGTGGTTTCCTGTAATTTGCATATTCTTCTTCAAGATGTGTGTGATAATTCTACAGGTGAAATTTTTATTTTAGAGTTCAATTTCTGTGTGATTCTGAATTATCCTTAATTTATGAACATGAGTGTAATTTGCGAGTTTATTTTTTTTTCTTTTAGAAGAGCTTTCACACCATTATATGGACCGGACATATTGGCAGCGTTGTCATATGACTGTCCCTTACAGTTATCCAACAGAAGTCCATTTGTTTCTAAAAATTCTTGTAGATAATTAAATATAAACCTGTGTGACTAGTAATCTTAATTAATGAGACACATCTTTCATACAGTTTTCCCCAAAAACATTATCGTAGTATAATAGTAAGTTAGTCGTTGTGGGACAAATCTGCTGTTGTATAGTACTTTGTGTCATTGTTATTATTTGGTTATAAATTGTTTAATGATTTGCTTGCCCATGATCTCAACTATTTTCTCATTTATTGTTTTTAATAAGTACGATGTGAATGATTTTGGTTATAATTCTCGCAGTTCAATATATTTACAAATGAATGAGTCGAACGCTGCTAGCAGTTTCAGGATACCCATAAAATTACCATATTATGAGGAGAACCAAAAACTTCATCGATACCCCTAAATCAGCGATACTCAACCTGTGGCTCATGGGCCGCATGTAGCCCACTGAACCATTCTGAGTGGCCCGGTCTAGGTCCGTTGAAATAACAAATTCAATTATTATGAATAATGTATTAAAAATGTAGCGAGAAATTCTATCAATCAAGCAATCAATTCTATCTATTCTGCTATCGATGTCGTGCTGTTACAAATTGTGAAATATTTTTTTTTCTTTTTGTAATTGTAATGGTTAGTGATAACAAATAACAATGCAGTAGCGACCATTTTATAGATGTAACTAATTTTTAACTAACCCCCATGTCTAAAAAATATTTGCTGTTTCAAGGCGATTTGGATTTTGACTATTTCGTAGGGGGAAAAAAAACATGGATCAAAACTTGTTTGATTTGTCGTGAAAATGTTATATATAAAAAATATACAATAATTTTGCTCGTCACTGTACTACTAAACACAAATCTTTCAATCGTTCTTATTCTTAAAGATCCATTTAAAGACGAGATGAAATGGTTTTCTTATAAAAAACTTTTAAACAACAATAAATATTTTGCAGGTAGTAATGCCACAAAAACGCAGAGGTAGCAAAAGCATCCCATAAAATTTAATACATTATATATATTGAGAAACATATGAAATTGTTAATGATATACTTAAGAATCATTACAGAAATTGTTAGTGTTTCTTAAATGCTTCTGATGTACTCTTTGATGAATTCAGTTATTTGTTCAGATATTTTTTTTTATAAAATCAAAAAATATTTGAATAAATTTGAAACAGAAATGCGCAATAAGAACTGACAGTTTATACAGATAATACTGATTTCATTCTGTAGTTCAATAAAAACTCTTTGCTACCATCCTGCGTTTGATAAATTAATATTTGAAATAAAAATATGTAAGGCTTTGTCGAAAGAAAAAAATCAAATTATCCAAGTACTTGGCAGCTTTGTTTTTATGACAGTAGAATGCAGACAAGGGGCTTGGGATCATTGATTAACGGAAATTGAAAAATTCCACCGTAACTGGGTAAAAAGGGAATGAAACCTATATTTTGTGAGTTTTGTTTGATAGAGTTTGGTATAGCTTTAAAATAAGATTCAAAATTATGATATTTTATATTTCGACCAATTTTTCCCATTTTAAATTCCTTGATCTTATAGCTTCCCCCTTTCTATTAATCCTTATGTTGCGGCCCGCGTAAAATACCTATCAGACCTGTATGTGGCCCAGCGTCAAAAAAGGTTGAGTACCCAGCTCTAAATGCTAAACATCTTGTAGACATACTTTACTACCGCAATAACACGTTTGAGGAATTGTGGTAATATTCAGCATATTTTCTTAGTTGCTCCTGCAATTGTTTATCTAAAAAAGATTTTATTTTCTTTTCGTGTCAACCAAACTAAAATTAAATTTATATGTTCAACAGAATTTAATATGTAAGGCTTTGTCGAAAGAAAAAAATCAAATTATCCAAGTACTTGGCAGCTTTGTTTTTATGACAGTAGAATGCAGACAAGGGGCTTTGGATCATTGATTAACGGAAATTGAAAAATTCCACCGTAACTGGGTAAAAAGAGAATGAAACCTATATTTTGTGAGTTTTGTTTGATAGAGTTTGGTATATTTTAAAAATAAGATTCAAAATTATGATATTTTATATTTCGACCAATTTTTCCCATTGTAAATTCCTTGATCTTATAGCTTCCCCCTTCCTATTAATCCTTATGTTGCGGCCCGCGTAAAATACCTATCAGACCTGTATGTGGCCCAGCGTCAAAAAAGGTTGAGTACCCCAGCTCTAAATGCTAAACATCTTGTAGACAAATACTTTACTACCGCAATAACACGTTTGAGGACATTGTGGTAATATTCAGCATATTTTCTTAGTTGCTCTTGCAATTGTTTATCTGAAAAAGATTTATTTTCTTTTCGTGTCAACCAAACTAAAATTAAATTTATATGTTCAACAGAATTTTCATGATTTTCTAAACAACTTGTTACGTGTTTCCAATCAGAAAAGCCGGTTGTATATTAAGAATTTGTTTCAGAAAAAAGTTTGCAAGTCAAACAAAAAAACTACCAATACTAGTTGAATAACAAAGCCAAAAAAGATCTTTCCAGCACTTGGCCATTTTTAAGTTTTTTAAGTGAAATGATTATTAGAAAATGATCTCTTTTGTTCTTTGTATTCTCTTAGCAAAACAGAATTTCTATTGTTTGGATCTTTATTTTGAAAATAACTCATTTAATGTGAAGGGATATAATCAATAAAATTATTACTTAGGGATTTAGGCCACGAACCTACATGAATAATCCTTATCTTCCTACTCCGTGTCTTTATACTTAAATAATTTAGAAATGTGTATCTGTACTTACTTTTTACTTGAAACCAATAAGCAGGCACCCAAGTATCAATTTATTTCAGGTATTATGCATAGGACAGAGCACCAAAACAGTATAATTTGTAACTTAGAATTATTATAACACAAAAATAAATGGCTACAGAAATAGTGCCACTACGTTTGTATTAATGCTCTATGCTCATCGGCGCCGCTCTATGATAGAGACTCTATCACAGAGCGGCGCCGAGTACAAAAGAGTACAATTAATAAGCTGTATTAATAATAGAGGGTTATAGACTATATTAATTATAAGTGTTAATAGACTGTAATTAATAGAGTGTACTTAATAGACACTCTATTAATTGCACAGAGCTACAAAATTAAAGTTTTGGAGAAGTACAACAGAGGCTTTCAGTGGTTTTTATATTATTTAGTGTGCTGATTTCGAAAAATGAACTACATTTTTCCCAGCACATCAGGATTTTTTGTAAAATCGATATTTTTGCTAAAACCCTATTTGAAAAGGAATTCTCTCAAACAATTTAGCCTGGGCAATTGGGCAACAGGGGTTTTTATACAGTTAAACCTATGTAAATATTGGTTCTGGATGAGGCAAATTAATTTCTCAGCAATTAGATGAATAGTAAGTGAATATTAACCTCGCACTGTTCAGCTGCACCAGAAGATTTTGGCACCCAAACTAAGTGTATAAAAAATTTGCAAGAAATTTCTAGAATGGCAAATAATATTCTTAAATAAAAACAAAATTCTTCAGATAGATTTCTATATCAACGCTTAACCCAGTCAAATTAAAAATTGCTGAGAAAGTAATTGCTTTTCCTACATAATTCAAGAGAATGATTATTATTATTTTATTTTTATTTTGCCAACTAAGCTTTCTGCTGAGCGCAGCAGTTTGGAGGAGTGGCACAGAAACCGTTGGAAATTTATAGGGCAGACAAAAAATTATCTTTACTACTGGATGATTGAGAGAACATTAGAAATGGTTCATCTTGGAAAAGGGCGTCCGTCATCTTTTTACTTTTCTGGTCGCGACAGTAAAATCCCCCCCCCGAGGGTTTCGTGTTTAATCCATTAAATACTTTATTTCCTTGTTTAGAATGTTAAACATAGCCAAATTGTCTTTTCGATATCATTGGTTACGTTGTATATTTATTCAAACGAAAGCTTTATAATCCAGTCCCTGAAGCATTTATTTTGAATGATCTTTTTGAGTTTAATTTCGGCGGCGTGCAATTCACTAAACGAACATTTCAATCTATTTGAAAATCTATTTGTTTGAAAACTTTTTCTACTTTATTCTAACTCGTTCAGGGAAAAGGAACGTAATAGATCTTTAAACTCCTTTATGAATGCCGAAAGGCAAAAATAAAATGCCGCTACTATTCTGAATGAATGACGCTTCATTTTTCATTGTAAAATGATTTAATACTTGTGAAAAAATGAAAAATGCACATCAACAAACAGTTTGAATTATTTTGGATATTCCTTCTTTTGATATCGATTCAATATTATCATTGATTATCTGTCTCATCGTAACTCTATTTTTCAGCTGTGCAAGTGTTAATCATCAAGTAAGGTTAAATGTTTTCAATAAGCAGACTTAAGTAATTTTCTGTGGTATTTTTATTGCATTTCAAAAGCATAAGAAACATTCTTTGCCATTCATTAAATGATTTGAAAATATATTTCAAAGATTTGTCGGAAATTAATTCATAACACTGCATGTTATTTTCAAATAAACAGTGCTGTGAAGTTAAATTTGCCAATTTTTTATAAATCTCTTTGTTGGCACTCAAACTAAGTGTATAGAAAAATTTGCAAGAAATTTCTAGAATGGCAAATAATATTCTTAAATAAAAACAAAATTCTTCAGATATGATTTCTATATCAACGCTTAACCCAGTCAAATTAAAAATTGCTGAGAAAGTAATTGCTTTTCCTATATAATTCAAGAGAATGATTATTATTATTTTTTTTATTTTGAAAAACTAAGCTTTCTGCTGAGCGCAGCAGTTTGGAGGAGTGGCACAGAAATCGTTGGAAATTTATAGGGCAGACAAAACAATTCTCTTTACTACTGGATGATTGAAGAGAACGATTAGAAATGGTTCATCTTGGAGAAGGGCGTCCGTCATCTTTTTACTTTTCTGGTCGCGACAGTAAAATCCCCCTCCCCCTCCCCGAGGGTTTCGTGTTTAATCATTAATTTTTTTTACTGTTAATGATGTCCAACAAATTAGCTCTTGCGATCAGAGAACGTGCATTTTACTTCAGAGATACGAAACGTTTATAATGTCTGAAATTACTAAAATAGAATGATCTGTATGTGGATTAAATATTAATCGATAATTTCCCAAATACTAAATTTTAAGCAAATTAAAAAAGGTTAGTTGTAAATGAAGTAGATTTTCTGAATGATTTTCAAATTGCAGGGTTGGATAGTTATTTTAAAAGCTGCGAAGTCACGCAATTGGTGTTTCTTTTTAAATCGATTTTACAGTATATTGATTGGGGAGGGGGAGAATTCAATCCACTTCAAGTAATTTCCACTAGCTTATTTAAAAATTTGTAGTTTATCAATTGATAACTTTTTTCCGTGTGTGTGTGCGCATCAAAATGAGATATGTACTTGATATCTAAATATAAACAAAAATCTAATGAGACCAAGGCAGCATCTGAAGAACTTAAACCTTTTGGCAGTTGATAAGAAATTTATGTATAATAAATACGATAGCATTTCTTGTCGTAAGTATTACGTTCGTTCATCGTCTTCTTCCGAGTCATCCAAATCTAAGTTTTGATGTCCACGTGAACGTTTTGTGAAAATCGTGTTTTATTGGAGTTGCATACGGGAATAAATCCATGCTTCTTTTGAAATTATTCTACTATTAGACTTCGGTAATGGTTGATTTATTTTTCTTCAGATTGCTGTGCTACCTTTTTATATTTTTCAGGCCAATTACATGAAAAGGATCATCCTCTTGTCAAAACTATATTTGATAATTTGGATTTGTCTTCTTAGTTTTATTCAACGCCCACATAATTCCACTTATTGATTTTTTTTCTGCTTTTAATCATATTTTCCTCTAGTTTTGTGCAAATGAGATGATGATTCATTTCGACATTACTGAAAGGGGTTTTATGCTTTGCCTACTTTGAATCAGAACTCGTACCTGTAAGGGTTTTACTTGCTTCGAATTATGATACCACTCTCTTACACAATTACATACACACTGGCTTTTATTTCCAATTTTTTTGGGGGCGTGTGCTTTACAAAAGCAAAATCAGCGTCATTAGGCAGGTAAATGCGTGTGTCCCTTAAATAACAATTTAAGCTTGATTCAACTTCTGTGTTTTAACTTTAAATCAAGTGTGTTAAGCTGAGTACAGCTTTTATGTTTTGATTCTGACCAATTTTCGCATATGAATATATTCTTGGAGACACACAATCCTTGAGAAATTGTTTTTTAAAAAAATTCTCTCTCTAAATAGAAGTAACAGTTACAGTTTTTAAAAGATTCCTGTTTATTAGTGTGACCAACAAACACATCGAAAGACAGAAAATTTAGTTTTTATTTCAAAATTTGTGTAAAGTGAGTGAGTATTAATGTCGCACTGTTCAGCTACCCAAATGCTTTTGGCGAAGGACCTCGTAATTTTGAACCACTGTCAAATGACGAGGACGACACCTGATCCCCTCTCCTAACTACCACACCAACGCAAGGACCTTTTAGCTCTCGACAGATTTAACGTGCATCGCTTCCCTACACGACTGGTCTTCAGCGGCCCGAGGCTCGAACTCATGAAACATCGGACACGAGTTCGTTACCTTGGCCATTAGGCTACCGCGGCCACAAAATCTGTGTAAAAAAATCTCCTAAAGATTGGACTTAATCACAATGGATCCGAAATAATTTTATAGCATATTCAGATACTATAATCAAAAGAAGGGGGTTGTATGTCCCAGAAAAAACGGAAAATCAACGAGAATATTATTTTATTATATCAAATTTCCAAGAATTAGAAAAAATATCAAAAAATGAATTAGACCGCACTGGCTCCGGCACGACCGTGTTATCTATTCAATTTTCTCTGTTTTTTCCCTTACTCTACTAAAGCTCTGTTCCTAGTATTCAAAACGCTTAAAATTTCTTCGTTATTTTTTGTACTAATGAATATTTTGCATATCTACCTCAAGAGTTGCTTGTGAAAGTCACAGGCATTGGTGTTTTGCAACAATTACTTCGAGAAATGCACGATGAATTAATTTATAAAATAAGGAACGAAATCAGAATCCATATATATTTCTCCAAATACTGATTGACAGTTGATGTTTTCTAAAAGGTTGCTTGGTAAATAATAATAATTCTCGACTTTTAAGTGAAAATAATGATTTTTTCAAGTATATACATAGCAGGATTTAAAATTTTAAAATTAAAGGGGAATTATCCTTTATGCTCCTGTAACCTAATCCTTCAAAGTGGAATTCCGCAAAACCCACTTTTAGTGGGTCTCTAGTCAACAAAATAAACATACTCATCAAATTTCAAATCTAAATTTAAGAATTCAAAAACCAATTTTTTTTTTATCAGTAAGCCTTGTAAACCCCTTTAAAAGTCAATTCCGTAAGACCAGTTCGTAACGGTTTTCAATTCAACTAAAGAAACAGGCATACCGAATTTCACTAATGTGGGTCTAGTAGTTCGAAGACGGAAATGTTTTTTATATATGTACGCCCCAATAACTCCTCTCTCTCCCCGTAGAAGTCGATCTCCGAAAATCCGTTCTTATCGGATCTCTATTCATCAAAAGAAAACTGCCTGTCAAATTCCAAGTGTGTACATTAGTTTAAAATCGGTAATATTTACCTGTAACGATACATAAACCCTCGTTTCACCCTGTAGGGGTTGATTTTCGCAAAGCCTATTACGTAGAGAATCTCTTCCCTATCAAAGGAATGCGACGGCTAAATTAATTCAAGTCTGTAGGTCTAATAGTTCCGGAAATATCATGATGAATGAGACTCTTTTATTCTCTATCTCTCTCTTTCTATCTATCGTTTACTTGATCTACCGAAAATGTCTGATCACTGATGTATAAATATGTGCATATGTAGAGAGAGAGAGGCACACATGCATGCATATAGTATGTTTCACATATGATATATAAGTGAGGATGCATGCGTGTGCATCAGTTATTGTATGAAATTCCAGTCCCTCGTCTATATATACGTAATAAAAATAATAATTATTAATATAATTTTATAAATTACATGAATATGAATATTAATTTTCATCCTAATTATTCTTGTATACAAATAAATTTACATCTTCTCGAACATAAAGCATTTCAAAAAGTTAGAATCTTACTGCAAAAACCCTCGTTGGAATTTTTGTTTATTCAGCTTTTTTTAAACTTTACGTAAGGAAAAATTACATATACGTGTGTTTTTTAAATTTTTTTTCCGAAGTATTTTTAATATTAATGTTAGAAGAAAATTCATTTTAAATGACATCCCATTTATGAATGTTCTAAGACTACGCAATAAATAGGGAAAAATTAAAAATATGTATCTCTTTAAAGTTAAAATTTTAAAAAAAAGCCTAGAATACAGAACCACGGCTTCATTCATCGCAGTAGTATTATATTAATTTCAAAATTTTTATAATTTTAAAATCTTTTTTACGTTTTATAATAAATGATTTTAGTTCACCCAAATTTTTTTTTTCTTCGCACCAATTCAAAAAAAGAAATTTGCTTGTCGCTCTACTAAGCGATGAACAGAAAAATGTGAATAAATCATATGCATTTACCGCATTTTTAAATATGAATTTAAAGTAATGTAAAGAATTTGAAATACGATTATTGTTAACCGGATAAGATATTTGTTACGACTTTATTACGTAAAATGTGAAGAAAAAAAATGTTGTAGAAAATGACCTTTTATCTCAATTTATTCTATTTAACCTTTGAATTTCTTCAGAATAATAATCTAGTTTTTTGATTATAAAAATAGATTACAAATATTTATTTAAAAAGAATTAAATGAGCAGACGTTTCTGAAATTTTAAATTCTCAACAGTTTTTGACGATTAAAAACATCATCGATTTTTTCCCCCAGCTCATATTAATATTAATTTGTTTTCAAATGGAATTTTGAGAATCGATTATAATAAAAAGAAGAAAACATTTATTTCTTTGTAGTTTACTTTTGCCTGTGTAATGTACATGTTTATTTGGTGTTATGATTATTCCTTTTTAATTTATTCTTCGTTCTTATTAAACTAATTCGGATTGTTGTCGTTATATTCTACTGCATGGTTTTTTAAAGAGCGAGAATAATGGATTTATTAATTTTCCAGCTAAGATTAGATTATCGTTTGGTAATCTGCTTTTCTTAAAAATATTTATTTTTTTTCCTCTTATTTTCTGGGAATTATCTAATATGGTGTTAACAAGCAGTATTTTTTAAATATATTTGTATACATTGAATCAATGTGTTTTTTATGGTGTTTCTGTTTTAAAGAATCTTTTAACATGGTTTTTGAATCGCGTTAAAGAAGTGCATTTTCTATTTATTCCTTTTAGACAGACTAGAAAGACCTCCACTTCTGTTTTTGCGTCAAGTTTATTATCTAAAGATGAAAATAAAACAAAAATAACGCACCACTAATCAAGGCTAATTTTAGAACAATCGATTGACAGTATCTTATTTACATATCGATAAAAGTTTTCAAAAACATGTTACGATTTGAATAACTATTTAAAAATGTAAATAAAAATAATACTTTTCAAATTAATTACAAAAAAAGGAACAATACGTATATAAGAATTAAGAGCAACAATTAAGAACTTTAATTAAAACTCTTTTTTACTACTGATTTATGTTTTCAAATGATTACGAATGAAAACTCTCTTCCATATAATTTTTTCTTATAAATAAAATATTAATGAATTGAGATTTGCTCTGTACCGGCTTCTACTCTATAGGCTTTTGTTTTTGAAGTCATGTTTTCTTTGGAGTATCTAAACCAGCGACACTCGACTTGCGGTCCAGTGGGCATTTGTGAGTGTCCGGTCATGACCCATTGCTATCAGAAATTCGTTAAAGTGAAGCAATATATTAAAAGTATAATGAACGTATGAAATTTTTTTTGTTGTCTGGAAAATTGTCTGTTGTGACATCCGGTTTATTGATATATATATATTTTTTTGAATATAAAGTTATGTTCTTTTTTATTTTTCCTTCCTTAACTTTTTTTCATAAGAATGGGCCCAGCCTTCTTGCACTATGGCTCAATAATTAACTTTTCTGTTTTGACGTCAGATCCATAAACGTTATTTTCTGCTAAAATTTTTAAGGATTTTGAGTCGCAATCACTCAGTAAGTAAACAAATATCATGCCGAACCTCGTAATTCTGATCCACAGTCAAGTGAAGAGACTGGCACCCACTTCTCCAAAATACCACACCACGGAAGGAATTAGAGCCGTGACAGATTTAACGTGCATCGGGTCCCTTTACATGGTGGGTCTTCAGCGGCACTTGGGCTTGAATTCATGCAACGCAAGTCACGAATTCGTGACCTTAACACACACGCAGCGTAAAATCAACTATTTAAAATAAAAAATATAACCACTAGCCGTTACCTGCCCGCTTCGCTGAGTATTTCATAATGTTATATGAATATATACTTTTTGTAAACATTCTGTATATATATTGTTGATATCTTAGGATTAAGAATTTGATTGTACAGAAAAATATTCTTATAACTCTTGCTATAAAAAGGACAGAACTTTCAAATAATAATTTCTTAAATTGAAATTGAATTACCTTTTACTCTCTCGGAACCCCTATTTAGTGGGTCTCTACTCAATAAAATAAACATTTTTGCCAAATTTGAAATCTAAATTTAATAGACCAAAAACGATTTTTTTTTTATCAATAAGATCCTCCTTTTAAAGTCGATTTGTGTAAGAAACGTTCAACAAACCTGTTCCATTCGATAACCAGAGACAGACATACCGAATTTCTTTAACGTAGATAAGTAGTTCGAAAACGGCGTTTTTAGCCCGTTTTTCACGTAGTGTAAAAAAAAGCGCTATTAGGACGCAAATTTCGTCTTCGTCTTCGTTCCATATTTTGTCGTACCTTTTTCTCAGCCAATAATTAACCGATTGACCTCGGGTTATCGGCATTGGGTCGCATTTGTGCCCTAGATGAGCCGAATCATATTTAAATTTAATAATTTAATTATTTTTTTAAATTTTTTTTAAAAAACATTTTTAAATTAAAAAATTTTTTTTAAGTATAGTACACTACTTTCTGTTAGTAAAAAGTTCATTAGTTGCATTATTGTAAAATACAACATGTGAAAAATGCGCTAAAATTACTTCGCCATCCCAATGATTGATATCTTGTTTTTTATCAATACCGCCGCTATATATATATTATATATATATAAAGGTTCCCTTGCACCCATAGAAGTCGTTTTACGTAAAATTATTTCTTCGCCAATTTCCATTTAACAAAAGTAACATGCATATTAAATTTCACTACGGTAGTAGTAGTTAGATAATGAAATTTTTTTCAATAAATAAATCCCAGCAACTCTCCCCCTCCCCCTCCTCTCTAATAGGATTCAATATCCGTAAAATCCCTTTTAACAGATTTATATACGAAAAAAAAAAGTGCCAACGAAATTCCAAGTCTGTAGATCTAAAAGTTCAACAACGGTTATATTTTTCTCTGACGCCTCTTAAACCCTCGC
This sequence comes from Trichonephila clavata, assembly GCA_019973975.1. Classification (NCBI taxonomy): domain Eukaryota; kingdom Metazoa; phylum Arthropoda; class Arachnida; order Araneae; family Nephilidae; genus Trichonephila; species Trichonephila clavata. The sequence goes on from BMAO01010341.1 coordinate 21,673, forward strand.
AACGACCTTTCGGGTCGATTATGAAAACACTTTTTATAACGGATCTCTACTCCATGAAAGGATCGACCAACCAAATTTCTAGCATTTAGATTTCGTTTATTTATTTTTTTTTTTTTGCATGTGTTTTTGATAGAGCGATTAATATAGTATTAAAACTAGAAAACTATTTCAATACTTTGATCAATTTTTCACTTTTTAAATTTTTTTTTGTAGCCTTGGTCTTATAACGTCTACCTCCCCCTCCTCTATTAATCCTCATGTTGCGACCCGCGGGAAATATCTATCATGTGTATGTGGCCCGGGGAGAAAAAACGGTTGAATACACCTGGTTTAAATCATTTTGTCGCTGAAGTAAAAAAATAAAGCATTTATTCGAAGTCCCAATTATTTTAACCTTCTTCAGAATACTTTACGACTCAGATTCTGATGAAAACGCTTTGTGTGTACAACTCACAATTGTTTTATGCCTTAATTTATTTTTCAATATACGAACTTCATGTCATTTTTAAATTAAAGGAAGGGAGAAGGAAGTTTGAAAAAATGTAAAGAGTTTATTAAACTCGTTTATGTAAAACAAAAATAACAATAACGACGTAAAAACAGCTAATATTGATATGATTCAAAATAAAAACAAATTCTTAAAAACTATAAGACAAATACGGTAACTTCATCGCAATTGTTTAAAATTTAGTGTGCTTTGTATTATTTTTAAAAATATTTCATAATATGGGGGGATCGTCATTTACAAACCAAATGCTTTCGTTTTTAAACTGTAGAATACTTTCATAAATCCGTCGAACATTTGAGCAAGCAAGAAAAATATTTCTTTTCTGTTTCGTTCTGCAATGCACCAATTGATGACAAAAATTTATTTTATGAATTTATGAATGAATATATACTAAAACTCACATTAATAATGTATTCTCTTAAGAGAATTTTGCATATTTAAACTTCCAATTCGCTTTCAAGTCAAACAGAAATGTACGAAAGAATTCATTGGAAATTCACCCGTATGATTCCGTAATTTAAAGAACAAAGCAATGGCTGAAATTCTTAGAAAGAGATTATATTCTCAGCTTCACTTAATTGCGATGACTTCCAAACAAGAATTTCTGTCCATATATTTTGAGGAAAATATTCAACGGAAAATGAAGTTGAATTTTTCTTTTGGTGCGGATAACATTTAGATGAAGTACTAAAGATGTTCTGTTTCATTTCGTTTGGATGTGTTTTAGGAAATAACAATTTCGGATTAATATTTGTCAGGCTGACTAGTTCTGGAAGTGTTATTATGTGGCCTTCCGTATGAGAATATATAAAATCATTTTATACTGGATTATCATGTTTAAATTCTTAAAATGTATGTTTTCGTCCTTATGAATTTAAAGTTTGTTGTAATGATTTCATTTGCTACCATTGCTCATGATTAAAATTCATTTATTTTTTGTGCAAGAACTAAATAAGAGTCAGGAATAACAAGTGTATTTAGCGAATATTGTTGCGTTAAATTTGGGACCCGTATTATTTGTTTCTCTTTAATCAGAACCACTAAGAAAAATATCCCAGTTTTTAAGATTTTAAACTGAACTGTCAATTGAAGAGAAATAATTTTAACAAATTAATTCTTTCTTTAATACTAAAGAATTTAAATTCAAAAATTTTAGCAGAAGCTTAAAGAAATACAAATTTGGGTGGATGCAACCGAAAAGACGTTCAATGATGTACGTTCAATTGAGAGAAGTACATGAAGATTGTGGTTTTGCCCGTTTATACTTTCATTCCCGCTGATGAGTGGAACTGACAGTTAGAAATAGTATGTACCGTTTGTATATTAGAGTCGCTTCACTGATCCAGTCTCAAACATTTTCGTGTAGAGGCTGACGTTGAATATAAAAAGCTTTCTTGTTGTTCTATGAGTGGCTTGTTTTGATATCAGAAACGTCCGTTTAGCAATTAAAAGATCCGCTTTACAAAAAATACAGTATGCTAATACTAAAATTAAGAGAAACATGTGTGTGTGTGTGTGTGTGTGTGTGTTGTTGTGTTGTGTGTGTGTGTGTGTGTGTCTAACCTCTTCCTTGGAAATACTAATTTATTTTGAAAATATAAAAATAGTGATTATGCTCATCGTAAGCAATTAATTGGAAGCGAGTGATCTGGCACCAGCATAGACATAACAAAGATAGTCGTTGGAGGGATGAACGAGTACAGCTCTGTCGAACATTGGAAATTTGAGTGACTGTAATGTTATGACTTTCCCTTTGTTGAATTAAATTACTGATAAACAAAATAGATAATTAGAAGATAATGAAAAATGTAAAATAAGAATTTTAAGAATCTATAAGCTTGAAAAAATAACCAAAATCGTTGCAGAGCACCGAAGATGAAAACATTTCAGATCTGGGTGGACGGGGTTACATAACAAAGAGGAAACGTTTGCTTCAGCTTCGTTCATATACATTAAAGTTTGGAAAAATCTCGTTTCTAAAAGAATTCTTTTACAAAAAAATACATCAGAACATGCACTCAACGGCTGTATTCAACGAATATGTGTACAGAAATGACGTCACTGCTAAATTAAAACAAATGGAAAATAGAAATCAAAGACAAAACAAATCGGAGAAAGAAAAAGACATTTTTTTTTCTCCGAAAGGTAATTGAATAAAATAGTTTGGATGTAGAAATGATCATGTCTGTTTTGCACAGCTTTTTTTTTTTTCTTCTTCTCGATTGGTCGGTAAAATACTCCTGTTTTTCTTTTATATTTAATTCTCGATGCTTATTTTTGGACTTCTATAAAATACGATTTATCTAGACAGAGGAAATTATTTGTTCAGTGTCCGTATAAGTATTTGGTAACGCTGAATTTTAAAGACAAATTCTATTGCAAACAGTTTGTAAATTTTGGAACCTCTGCAAAAAGATTACCACAAACCATAATAAAGATTAAAGAATAATTAAGGATAATTTTGAAACCAATTTCCATTTTATGGTTTTCGAGATGCATGGACAGAAAACAATGGGGATTTGAATGATTTCCAAACCAAAATTTTTATTTTCTATATTAAGACTCTACTAGAGTGTAGGATTTATGTGTTTATTTTTATTTGTCTTTAATTCTTTTGTTGCATTATTTAAAAAATATATATCCTTTACTTACCTTCCTCTTTAATGGTTTATATTTTAAACTCTTGCGTTTTTGAATTGCTTCATCAGAATGATGTCAATGCAGAATATTCTTTTTCATTGCAAGATTTTTTTTTAGAAAAAGAGTTTTTATTTTTTTCAATTTTTCCATTCTTTACTAACAAGGAAAATAGGCGTATTAGTTTTTTTGTTTCGAGACTTATAACATAAGGTGGACAGTAAATTAAGCTGGTAATTATCTGTGAAGTGGTTTGATATATTGGCATGTTTTTTTCATTAATTCCATACAGTAGAACGTCGTTTATCCGAACGCTTATTATCCGGAGCGTCAAATATCCGAACCAAAGTCCGGATACGTTTTCGAACAGTGCAATGCTCAACAGTTGTTTTGTGTGAGGCCAAAAGTGACGGGAAACCCGAAGGTGAGGGATATTTGGGGAATTTCAGTTATGTGATTTAGTAAACATCTGCGCTGAATATTAGGTCAGTTTGTTTCCAAGTGAGGGGGTGTATACGTGCTCTTTTGTTGAGTTTTGTTGACGTAGAAAGCTGCATGGCATACGATGCAGAAGACTGTGAATTTCAAATTCTAAATGATGACAAGATTGTGACTTCCGTGCAAGAAGAATCCGATCCTGTCGACGATGAAACGGATGAAGACGAGGACAACAAAAATGAGTAGCAAGGGTCCATCAAATGCTGACGCGTTTCCTGCGTTAGAGACAGCTGTGGAGTGGTACGAACAACAATCAGTGTGTGCTGTTCTACTCAACTACTGCTGCTGAAGGGAATCAGAGACCTTGCAGTGAAAAAACGAAGGTGTACAATGGTACAGCGAAAAATAAGTGATAACTTTCCCCAATCAGGGTAAAATTGCGACATTTTGCACCTATTTGGCTTTTTCTTCAAGCACGTTTCTCGCATATGATAATTTTCAATATTTGTATAGTGTCCAGTATCATATACTGCATGGATCGCATTCGGTTTTCGGTTATCCGAACAATCGCGAATCTGAACGGTGTCCGGTCCCAGTTGATTCGGATAAACGACGTTCTACTGAATTTAGAAGTAATAGATCTCCGAAGACTGAATTTCGGTCAAGGGAAGACGTTTTTATGAAAAATATTTTCAAAATAAGTATTCAATTTTTTTAAAAAAATTGCGTCACCTTTCATTTTTCAATATAAAATTATTAGAAGTAAAAACACTTATTCACAGATTCTCGTCCTGAAATCTGGATCCGTTTTATGAAGCTTTGCTTCCCTAATTAGTTTGTGTTGGAATAATATATTCTATGCATTCAAAGCAAAAAAAAATTCCCCTCCTCTCCGAATAATTTATTAAATTGCCATTTCTTTGTTATTTAGGTTAAGTGTGAGGAAGGTTGAAAACGGATACTTTTATTGCACTAGGACGATTTCTTTTTTTCAATCACCCTAATATTATCACAGTGTAATTGTGATGACCAATTTAAACACTTTTATAGAAAGTTAGCAACTCAAGTGAAAATACCATGGAGTGAAAACGTAGAGAGAACCCCTTTACTACAACCCCCCCCCCCTCCGCAACAGCTAGGTTATCGCAATGTTAAATGTACAAATATTTTCTTCATATCCATGATATTAATGTGATGTTCTATAAAGTTTCAAGTGAGTACATTTTCCTTACCAGACATTGAATTATACATATATAATATATATATATATATATATATATAACCGACAATAATACTTATACTTCTTAAAGGTATAAAATCATTAAAAACTGTACATAAAGCACAATTAATTGAAACGTAAGAAGGTTATTGGTATGGAAAAACATATCCGAAGGTCAGTGGCGTAACGGGGAATACTTGCCCCCCCCCCCCAGCAAAATCAGGTTTAGTGCCTCGAGCCCAAATTTGTACTTGTTGTTTGTCAGGCGTTGGACCGCTTATAGTCTTTGGCCTCTTGCGATGTAGGGGTGTAAGTTACGCCACTGCTGAAAGTTGGTCTATGGCGTATGTTTCATCCTTTTTAACTAGGAGTAGCGAATTTTTTTTTTTTTTTTTTAGATGTGGATCAATTTTTGCTCATTAGAATCGAGTGGGGCGCTAGCTCAGGTGTCGTTTTTGTCACTAGGCCGATGTCTAAAATTACGAGATCTTCGTCGTCAATCAGCGTTATTGAAAAATCGAAGTATATAACAAGTATGTGTATGCGTGATAAAGTTATTGCGTTTTGAACTGTTTCTTTTTTTGCTGTTAATAAAACTATGTCATTGATTTCATCTCTAGATCTTGAATAAAATATGTCAAGATCGTCATAAACATTTTCCTAATGTTTTCGTCCATTAGTAGTACGATGGCACCATTTCCTTAAAGGTTTTTAATTCAATTCATTTCAATGCTGAATGGTAATGCAAAAACGTAGGTTCCAATTAACCAATCGATTTATGAAAAATCGTATAAGATATTGTTTTTTCAATAAAAAGATTTTTATGTCGCCTAATAAACTGAGCAAATAACTCAGAACTTTAATACAAGTAAGCCAACGAACTGTGTTGTATGTTGAAATCCCAGAATATTGTTGATCGATTTCTTCTAATGATTTTGCTTGAAAGTTCTCGTTTATTAAAATATCTCGCGCTTATGGAAGTGATTACTTTCATTACTGGAGAAAATGTTTTTAAAACTTGTTTCACGCATAAAACTTTCTAATGCATTATATAATACAACCCAATTATATCTGAGAACCTATGATATTTTGTTTGAGCTCCTAAATACAATCAATGTTTTTCCTATCCTATTGGGTGCGCCGGGATTCTCCAGTGAACGTTTCAAATCAAATGAATCTTTTGACATTGTAAATGTGAAAGTCATTCCTACTGTTTTGCTGACCTCTTAAGTATTAATTCATCCACGCTCTGTTTCATAAGACATATGAATATTGAAAAGGTTATTTTAACATTTTGGATTGGTTATGTTGTATACTTAATTACATCAAGCGAAATGTTCTAGATTAGATAGAAAGGGATTTATAAAATGATTCCCATAAAAGTTATGGATAGTTAATCAAAATTTAATGTAAAAAACGTTCATTACTGGATATGAAAACAGTTCGAATTTAAATAAACACACACACACACACACACACATATATATATATAAGGTCATTCAATTTTACTAGTTTTTTAGATTTATTCAAAATTCCCGTTTGAATACCTTTGGTTGGGTTGCTTTGCTACAGTTCTTTCTCTCATTTCATGGTTTCTGTTCAGATAAAAACCAGATAACAATAACTATAAAACATATTGCAATGAAATATTTTTTTAAAAAAATTTTTTTCCGATTTGTGTGTGTGTTGAAGAAATAAGGTCGAGCAATAACTTGTGTAAGCGATTTCTTGATACTTTGTTTATTGTTGTTTATTTATCCAGATCATA
>BMAO01010342.1:0-36065 GCA_019973975.1 Trichonephila clavata
AATAACTTTTAAATTTTTGTTATTCTCATCCCAATGGCAAATCAAAACTCTAAATTGACTTACTCAGAAAGATAAAATAACTAGTTTGACTTCATTTAAAATGCTAAGGCTTTTTTTATATTCTGCCTAACACTTGGAAAATTTTTTTCACTTGTTGTTTAATAGTACATAAAATAAAAGTTGGTATGCATTTTTTCAATGTGAGAGCAATACTTATTTTTTTAAAAAAAATATGTAAAGACTTTACACATTTTTTAAGAAATTTTCAATAAGCATTCATTAAAAGAAGTATTGTAAGAATACCAATCATGTTATCGCAAAAAACCATTAAAACTGGTGTTATACATCGTTTGATGTACTTATAAAATCAAGTTTCATATTTGTACGCCAATTTTCGTAGGAGGAGTAGCATTTTTAAAATCTCTTCATATGTTTCATGTTTTTCACATAAAAAAATTAAATGGTTAGTTTTTTTAGGAAATTCTGAGCACAAAATCTGTTTTGCATCATACATACGCATAGGAGGCAACCAAAAAAAATATTAAAATCATTAAATTAAAAAAACAATTTGTGAAAATCGTATCATATCACCTAAACCAAAATTTAATATTTCACAATAAAATCGACAAATTGCGTAAAAAATATTGAGAATGTATTTGCAGGCCAGTTAAAAATAATTTAAAGTATACAGCGTATTTTGACACAAGACAATAAAAGAACATATACAAACTTGAATTTTATTAAATCTAGGTCATATAATGAGAGATTAAAAACATGCATTTTTTACGACATACAACAAAAAATAATATTTACAACGTATTTTGTTTTATTGATAGCTGTGTTTTCCTTCAACGCTTGTATAAAATAAAATGTCTTTTTTTTTGCCATTGATTTAATGTGTTTTGAAATTCCAATGTTGTACAGCACCATTTTTTTTCAAAGAATAAAAGTTTACACGCCATTAAAAATGAATTGCTACATAACATTTTTCGTACTGTAAACTGACTTTTCTGAAAGAACGGTTAACCGGTATCGATCAAAGTGAGCATATCATCAACGAATACTGAAAACTATGTTCGTGAAAGACATGCTATGAGGAGAATTTTTTCTTAAAAACATTCCATTAGTGTAGAATTAGAATGTAGGAGACAATAAATGCTCAAAAGTATAAATGGCAAATTTTTTATGCCGTGAAAATTGTTTAAACCGAAACTGAGAGGACTGAAATAATATTTCGTGTCTTATAGGATTTTGTATATATATATATATATATATATATATATATAATATATTATATATATATATAATATATATATATTATATATATATATATATATATACATATAAAATATATATATATAATATACACTGGTGTGCAAAAATTAAGGACGAAGTCGAAAAATTAGCATATCAGCTGAACGAAGAGCAGACGGACAGAAAGACCAATCAGGAGATTAAGTGAGGTGATGTAGGTAGCACATGCGCAGATATCCAGGTAGACGTAATGGGGGAGTGTCTGAGTAGTAAAGCATGTTGTCGGTGTAAGATTAGTATTTTTGGCAAGAGATTGCACACCGTATAGCAGTTAAATCACACCGAGTTGCTGCCTCAGCGAGAAATGGCGAATAATCAATCTTGTTAGACGACATCTGGATGCTTTTACCCGAGGTCGAATCATTGGAAGTTGGAGAAAGGTTGCAGTGTGACAAGTGTGGCTGCAGAGTTCGGAATTGCTCACAGCATCGATTCACGACTTTGGAGACAATTTCAAACTACAGGAACAGCTATCCGGGGGTTCAGTAGTGGTCGTCCACGAGGAACCACACCAGCAGATGACCGGTATATTGCCTTACAGGCCAGAAGAAACAGGCGGCAGACAGCGGAGAAATCGCTAGAGACACGAACAGGCGACTGGACGACGATATCGCGTTTTTACCGTGGACAGAAGACTGCACGGTGGTGGTCTGTTTGCACGACGCCCTGTACGTTGTGTACCTCTAACGCTGTCCATCGGAGAAGGCGTTCTCTGTGGTGCCGGGAATACGGAATTGGAGAGACAATGAATGGGGACGAGTACTCTTTACAGATGAGAGCAGATTCAGTCTGAGTAGCGATTCTCATCGCATACTCATCTGGAGAGAGCGGGGAAGCCGCAATCATCCTCGAACATCATTGAAAGGGACAGGTATGGAGGTGGCGGTGTTCTCGTTTGGGAGGCATCATGCTGGTAGTCGTACAGACCTTCACATCTTCGACGCAGGTTCAGTCAACGGGACCCGTTATTGTAACGAGATTCTTCTTCCATATGTGCGTCTTTTTAGAGGCGCTATGGGTCGCAGTTCCTTTTTCATGGACAACAATGCACCATGTCATTGCACAGTAAGCTGCCGAACAGCTCTTAGAGAGTGAGGATATTGAACGTATGGATTGGTCAGCACGATTCCGGATCTCAATCCATGAGCATGTATGGGATATTCTAGCAGACGCTTGGCAGTCGTACTTACCACCAGTAACGATTCGCTAGTTTAATTTTTTAGGTATTGAAATAATAAATATTTTTTTAATTTTAAATTTTTAAATGAAATTTTTTTTAAATTTTAAATTTTTAAATAAAAAGTTTTTTTAAATTTTAAATTTTTGAGAATTTGGATATTTTTAGATTAGTTTACCAAGGTGCAATAGGGGAAAGGTTGATGCCATCAAACTAGTTTAACTACACTTATCGGTCCTAAGTCCGAGGTTGCACTTGAATATTTTAAAAATTTTATCCTATACAATTTTAATTTCGCTTGAAAACGTTGATCTTCATTATTTTTATTCGCCATTGATATTTTGAAAATGGGATGTCGTACTCTAGGATTCATATGATTTCGAACATTTGCTTAATTATATTTGTGTGATGTATTTTATATATATATATATATAATATATATATATATATATATACAGTCAGATCCCGATTTAAAGAATCCATCAGTACCAAAAATTTTGTTCGGTAAATCGGGGTTATTCATTGTACCCGGGTCCAAACAAAATTCAATTTTTTTGCACTTACCATTTGGAAATTCTACAATAAGCAACTGCATAAAAATATCCATTTTTAGAAATTACACGTTTTTTATTCGATGGTTAAAAATACTGTCAGTGACTTATTACGCACGAGTTAATTGGAAATTTTAAAGTACACTCATGTCCATAAATTAAGGATAATGAAGTTCAGGCAAAGAAAGAGACAGAAGCAAAACAAATTTGACTTATTTGTAAAGTCTATTTATTAAACAAAAGTTAAAGAGCAAAAAAGATGCTATATGTTTGACATAATTAATAAAAATTGCGATTTTTACTCCTGGAGCAATTTCAAAAAAGAACCTATTTACAAAAAACAATATAACATGGTTAGTATGATGGTTAATACGGAGTATGTCTCCCGGACGATGCAATACAGGCCTTACAACGCCTACGCATGCTGAATATCAAATTACCAATCTGATCTTGAGGAATATTACACCACTCATCAAACAATGCCCTCCGAAGTTCCGGTAGACAAGTGGGAGGGGTTGACGGCTGCAATTCGTCGGCCAAGCATATCCACACATGCTCTATTGATTCAAGTCCGGTGAGTATGCTGGTCAATCCATACGAGTGATATCCTACGATTGAAGGCATTCGTCTACAATGTTTGCACGGTGAGGACGGGCGTTGTCATCCATAAATAGAAATTCAGCACCCATGACGCCCCGAAACAAACGTACATGTTGTTCCAGAATGACATCCCGATAGATGTGGCCTGTCATCGTTACACTCTGAACATGCAGGTCAGTTCTGGAACCAAGAATAATTCCTCCCCAAACGAGCCATCCTGCACCACCGTAACGGTGTCGTTTAATGGTGTTCTCTTGGTGGTAACGGGTACCTGGCGCTCTCCATATGAAAGTCCGGCGAGAATCAGACTGCAAATTAAACCTGGACTCGTCGGAAAACATCACACAAGACCACTGTTGCGGTGTCCACAATGCATGCTCTCTACTCCAGGTTAATCGCAGGCGACAGTGAGTTGCGGTAAGGGGAACACATCTGACAGGCCTACGAGCATATAGACCAATGTGCCCTAAGCGTCTGTACACGGTCTGCCTTGAAACTGTCGTACCGGTAGCTGAAGAGAGCTGACGAGATAGGTCTGATGCTGTGCTCCGTCTATTTCTTTTGGCAGTAACTGCCAAATACCGGTCCTCATTCGGCGTTGTAACTCAGGGGTGACCTATGCTGGAACATCTACTCACATTACCATCATCTTGGAGTCATTGCCAAAGCCTGGATATGACACTCTGAGTGATTCCAAGTTCCTCGGATACTTCCAGCTGGTACGTCCACATTCCAGCCGTCTGATAATTCTACCACGTAAAAATCATCCAAATGTTTCCTTTGTGCCATAACTATGCGGTTATTGCACTGAAAGGCTTTTAAAGCGCTTGTGAACAATTTTACTTCTTTGCCACCATTCCTTATATACCATTCCTCTTACACTCTCGTCATTGTGACGTACTATCCGCGCCATTTGGTGGTTTCCTGTAATTTGCATATTCTTCTTCAAGATGTGTTTGATAATTCTACAGGTGAAATTTTTATTTTAGAGTTCAATTTCTGTGTGATTCTGAATTATCCTTAATTTATGGACATGAGTGAAGTAACTAATATATGTTTGAAAATATTTTTGATTCCTGACTCGAAAGAACTCTTCTTCATCTTTTTCAGAGAACAAAATACTGCGTCATTTACATCCTGCTGCATGAGGTATTTTTTCAATGATAAGAACTTCATTATCAATTTCTGTAACAAAACTTCTATTCATTGGCTCTAACTAGACAGCAATTTCTTTAACTTCAGTTGCTCCGATAGGCAGTCCTTCAACAAATGCAACAGAATCGTTAAAATCTGAAAGTATTCCTTACGTTGGGGAGTGGGATGAGGTAAGAAAAGAGTTTCCTGTCTTATTCAAAACTCCTGTGATAGGTTGCACTCTTGATTCTCATGCTCCCGTAAAGTATATTATTGGGCTTTTCCCTTTCCCATCAAAAATTGTATTTGCAAGAAAAATCCTTTTTCGGCTCTGGACAAAAAGGATATCATTTGGAAAAAAATCAAATTTTTTCTCTCTAATAATACTTTTTTTTCAACTGCTGAGATAATTCGTTGAATCTAGGCTTATTATTTGTTAAATAAGTGCTTTTTTGATTATAATCAGGGAAAGAGGAAAAAATTGTTAAATTGAGAAATTCGTTAAAAAGGGCTTCGTTAAAAGTTTCGGGGGGGGGGGGTCCAATTGTATATTCTACAAAATAAGGTTATTTATGAAAATTAAAAAAATATATATTAAAATTTAAGTTTATTTACATAGATATTTTCGTTGCTCCGCTCAAATATTTTCATAATTTGCTCTCTTTTTATTAAAATAAATGTTGATAATGTGGTCAGAAACATCAATATCTTTACAGATTTTCGTTACGTCTTCTGATTTTCAACAAAAGCCTTAAGAAGCTCCATCTGCATTTCAAACAAAATAAAAGCTTACTTTCCGTTCGAGCTCTTTGTAAAAATATTCTTCTAAAATGTAGGGTGGTAATGGGGAAAAAAGCGAACTAAACTTACTGATTTTCACTCACACTGCGATGTACTCGTCACCGAATTCCCAAAGTCAACTAATGAGAGATGAGATGTTTTTGTGTGGCGTTTGTAGGGTTGGAGGGTGTGTGAAAGTAGCTTATATAAACAAAACTGGCTCGTGTTTCAAGAAATTCCGAGGGTATTTCAAAGCCAAGTTATATTCCTTTCTACGAAACATGTGAAACCACCTCTCTTCCATGTCACACCCTTCTTAAATTTCGCGTACGCATTTGGTGTTTTCTGTATTTTGTTCCTTTTCAGAATGAAATTTTTTCGTGTTTAGCGATTTTAAAATTGTGTTAAGGAAAAAAAAGCATAGTATATCGGGACTGTAGTATTATTTCGTGTAAACCGATATTTCGTCTTTTTCGCGTTAAACGTATTTTACTATATGTATCATATAGTTTGATAATTATTAAGTTTGTAGATAATAAGTGTCAAACATCTTAGAACAGACAAACAGTTTTTCAAAGGGGTAGATTTACAACAAATTTTATTCAAAATTAATCTAGGAATTTCTTTTTGTCTTTTTTTGTGGTATGGTTTTTATAAATAAATATATTCTACATTTTTTTTTTCGTTCATAACAAACTGCGTATTATATGAAACTATTTTTTTAAGTAACTTTATTCGATTGAATAATTCTATTTTTGAGGTTCTTGAGATTCAGAAAACAGAGTGTATTATAAGTTTGTTTTTCTCCAAACTTTTTAAACAGCACATTTGCCAGTTGTGTCTTAATTCTTAAGCTCATCAAACGTATTGCACATAAATTAACGGAAAAATCGGCTCTAAAATCAAAAATATATTTTTCATTCAAGTCAAATTCATGCAACCAATAGAAAGCAATTGATATAAACTTGGTATATTGAAATTATATTCACGAGTTGAGCTAACAGTATCATTATGTGTTTTTCTAAACATGTTTTGACATGCCTCTACATGTTTTCATCGTAGCTTGTTGATAATAAACACAAAGTTCTAAGAAAGGAAAATTTTATAATTATTTTTCCCTCTCTCTATAAAAAATTTCCTCGTGTGTGTGTGTGTTGTCACTTTCTCTCATAAACATTATTTTCAAAAGCAATAAGATATACTGATTAAAAAAAATGGAAGTTATAGAGACTGCCGATAAAGTGAAAACTTAGAACTTTTAGTATTAAAATTTGAAATTTCATACTGTTTGAATTAAAATTATCAACATCAATCTAGTTTTCACATCTATTGACACTTCGAGCAACAACTAAATGCATGTTTATATGGTTTTTTTATTATTCAAATATATTACGGGCTGTACAAGATTATGACAAAATATAAATACAATTTAATTGAAATAACAATTAATATACAATTATATTATTTATGGATAGTATTGGTATTTACTTAAATTTCAATGTACTTAATTTGTAACATTATTTAATTGTTCGCATCATCGTCATCATTAATTCCAACAATACTTAGACTTTTTGTACTTTCAATTATTTCATTTTGTTCTAAAAAAGATACAATATGCTTATGGTAACTAAAGTAAGAAAGGAAAATGTTTGATTCAAATTTATCTAAGTATCGCGTAAAAACCGCATCGATCGTCGTTTTATATTTTGTAGTACTGAGTTTTCGATCATTGGACATATTTAAATTAAGTGTTTCATTTAGAAATTCAATTAATGGAAGATTTTTATCATCTGCAAAGTTAATATTGAAGTTTCCACTTAAAATAATCGGTACATTATCATATTTTTCGCCAAATCTTTTATCGAGTATTTCAGAACCTTCTTTTGTATAAATCATGAAATTTTCGAATAAAAATTGTTGTATCTGTCTCATAGATTTTCCAGGCGAAATATAAACGGCAACCATTAATATGTATTGCCCATTTTCGGAATCGCAACGAGCAACGCATATTTCGCCTATATCAGAAACATTAACACCAATGCTTCTAGTGAATATAGTATGTATGTCCATATGTGAAGTAATGAAGTGGGACGTATCTTGTGATAAATAGCTACGCCTGCTGCTGGAACTTCGGGTCTTTCATAACTTACAACAAAGTGTAAATTCGGAATATCAAGTGGTTCTTCGTTTTTCATTCTAATTTCCGACAAAAGCAGAACATCTGACTTTTTTACGATAGTATCATTTCTTAGGTCAGCTCCATACGCAGGCAGGCATTGAAAATTAAATGAAAATATCGATAATCCTTTCTTGTTGGAGATGAATTCTAGAAACGTTTTGGTGACCGTTTGTAGTGTAATGTTTTGTAACCTTTTCAATTCTAACGTTAGATCCCCTCGATGACTTGTTGATCTTTTATGATGTTTATCTGTTTCTGAGGCATTTAGAGGTGTTCCTGTTCTACCAATCCAAAATTTCCAGCTGCTGCTAATATTTTCTTGAGTAACCAAAAATAAACCTTGAATCCTCGTTACTCTTGTTAAAGCTACGTAAACTAATTCTCTAGGATGTTTGCGATGGTATTCGTAGACAATAGCATCATAAGTACCTCCCTGTGATTTGTGAATAGTCATTGCCAATGCAGAAATTAGGGGAAATCTTAAGGATCTAAGCAAATATGAAAAACGGATATTTAAAATAATCCTAATTCCCTGACAATATTTTTTCGTAAATTTCTAATAATAAAATCGAATGATATAAAATTATAGATAATCATTTTGCAAAAAGTAGAAGAGCATATATTTTATTTTTGAACATTTAAATTAATAAATAAGGATTTCGAAGTATTAAATTTTTAAATAAAATGAAATCGGAACCGTTTTCCTTATTTCAAATTGAAGATTTTAATGATATAAGGTAATAAACTATAATTTTGCATTTTTAACCATATTTAAACTTCAACACATTAATCTTGAATTACTATTAGATTTTATAAAGTTTTTAATTTCAAAATCCACGATAAACTTATGATTGAGCAACTAGATGTCTGTTTTACCATGGTAGTAAGAAAACGTCTAAGCAGATGGGAATTACTAATTCGGATTGCGTGATGCATTGCAGAGGTTAAATATTAAAAAATAAATAATACAAAATTTTCAAACGCCAAAATAAATACAAAGATTTAAAATAATTTTAAATAATATAAAATTTTGAAACGCCAAAATAAATGCAAGTATTTAAAATAATTTTCTGTTTTTTATCTTAAAAATATTAGTATGTTTAGTTAGTACTCACTATTGTACTGCACAATGATTCTTCAATTAAACGATTCAAATAATAATCAAACAAAAACACTATTTTAACAATGCTCAGAATATACACATTGAACTTTTCACTAAATCCATTCAATTTCACTTATAAGATATACGCAGCCCTATACGTTAGCTGTATAGCTATAGATATACTGCTATAAGCATGTCGGTGACGCGAACGCACCAGATTTCACCCATCCAAAAAGTGTCTAAAGCGAACAGCATACTGCGCATGCGCCAGTCAGAGCATATCGGTGACGCGAACCCATAAGATTTTCCCCCACCAAAAAGTGCCCAAAGCCCCTAAGGAAGTTTTCACTTCAATAATCCACTTCCCATTTGAATTGAAAGCAAATTTTCAAAATAAATTCATTCCTGATGAAATCTTATTTTGTTTATACATTAAATTAAATTATTGAAAGCCATAATTCTCGTCATTGTGGTTAATTAACTTCATAAACTGCTGGATTATCCAATAAAGTTGTAGCGTAAATTATTTAACTATTAGAATGGGTAATTACATAACGCAGGTAGCAAATTCTTAGGGGATATTGTAAAATTACAAATGTTTAAATGCAGTAATAAAACTTTATCTAAAATAAATTTATACAAATATATGATATAATATTTTTATACAAATATATTTTTATACAAATATATGAATCCTAATATTAATATAATTTTCATGTATTATAGATTGAAATATAAACAGGTATAATTTTCTTATACATAGAAATTTTTTTTAACATTGCATCAACTAAATGTAATTGAAAAAATCTTTAACTGGTGTCAACCAAAGCAATATTGCATTTTCTTACGTTTTAGCATAAAAAGCTTTAATATATTATTAATTAAGTGAAAAAATTATTTTATTTTATATAAAATAGGGTTTCCTGAAGTACTTTATATACAGAGCAAGTAATGCTCAGTATTATTATAGAAGATTGCAAGTTTGTTACAAAATATCATATATACCAGAGGTGGGGAACATTTTTACGATTAAAAGCCACATGTAAATTAAGTTGGTATAAAGGAGGCCGCACATTTAGGTCTATGTACCTATAAAGGCGACTTTTATGAAATTATTATAGTTTTTGTATAGATTTAACAATTTTGTGCATTAAAGAGATATATTATAAAAAAATTAAAACCTCATTTATTTATTATTTGACATAAAAAGATACAAAATAAAATATTTCTGTTTTCATATAAGGTTAAAACCTTGTTCTAAGGTTAATAATTGATTATTATTTTTATTTATGAAATTATTAAATTCATAGATACCGTTATAACTTTCTGATATTCACTGTTGGTATTTTTATTTATGTAAGTATGTATATATGTATTTTTATCAAGCTTCATAGCGTGATCCTCTAAATAAGCATGTCTGGTAGTGTTGCCATGTTGCACCAGGTGACGTTCTAACATTTGAAATGTACAATTGACTATTCCTACGAGCAGTCATTTTGAAACATACCCATTCCAGCCATTCCTCATTTAATTCCGTTATTTTACAATCTTTTGTGATCGATATAATTAAATAATAATTAATATGAGAGTGCTAGCTTTTATGTAGGCCGCTCAAGAAACTCACGAAAGTCGCGGGTTTCCTACCTCTAATATATACTTTTAAATAAAACAAATTTTATTCAAAGTTATACCATCTTAAAATATTGGGGTAGCATTCAAACATTTAAACGTTTTTAAATAGAAATAAAACATTTCAAGTATTTTAAATTAAAAGAACTTTACGAATTGCATTCACAAGGCTGCAAAAAAATCTATTGGAGAATGATATTTTAATTATAATAAATAAATAATCTACAAACAACAACAAAAAATTTTATAAATAAACGATAGTAAAGCAAATATTTATTTTGATGATTTCATACATAACATTAGTTTCATTAAAAAAAATAATTTTGTTCTTACCTTTTTTTTATTTTTCAATTCAAATTTTGCTTAGGAATGCCACTTAAAATAACTTGGGTATTCATATTAAAATATCATTTTGAGAGTAAACATATCACAGACAGATTTACAAAGCCTTATAAGTTTTTAAATAACTTTCAATATGCAGTGTAATTATACACATACGTGCATAAAATTCTTTTAATATAAATTTTTTTACAAAGTATTCTAATTTTGAATTTTGTTACATTGTGAACTGTTAACTTAAATAATGAGAAAAGTAAGAGAAGAATGCAAGATATCATGCCATCAATAAATGAGAAAGCAAAAATTAAAGAAGAATTATATTTGTTATAACTTCAATTAGTAAAAATTTAGAGCGGCTCTATTTTAATGTTATATCAGTATCATTTACCCATCAATTATATTTTGAATTTTAAAATTTTTATTTATAACAAGCATAGAAGGGAATTACAACAAATTGAAATTATTAATAAAATTTTTTTGGCGTTGACTTCAACTATTTTTTTTTATCAATAATCCAGATTATTTAAATTCAATCTATGAAAATCATTGACCAATGGTATGATTTATTATCAATGTTTGTGATTTTTCTTTCGTTGTTTTAAAGAGAATTTTCTTTCTTTAAACATTTAAATCTCATATCATTTACTTTTTTATAATTATAGAAAATTTCTTAAGACAGATGGTATATGTCATAAAAAACAGTTTTGCTTCATTTTCTGATAGAAGATTAGAAAATTTGCTTTCGAAAATGTTTTCGTATCAATAATCAGAAAATGAAATTCTGACTCTGACAAACAGTACTTTTCACAATTAATTTTGACTATCCTAGTTTTTCTTATTTAAAATGTGAGCCTATTATTTTCTTTAAATTGTACTTTAATTGTAATTATTTCTATACAGAAAATGTGTATTGTAAAACGTAATTTTTTAAATATTTACTACAGGATTAGAAAGCTTGAATTGTGCGTGTGTGAAAGAAAAAATTTCAAAAACCAATATTATAAAAGTAAAATGCTAAGGGGCTAAAAGTTCCTAAATAAATCAAATTTATAGAATAAAAGATTGATTTTTCTGCAGAATATATCAGTACATAAATGTTTTTTTATAATTTTTTTCCATAAATTTTAAGATTCCAATGAAAAAAAGAAAGAAATTCGAAACCAATGGCTATAATTTATTTTTAGAAGGAAAAAAATGCATTTACAACATTATTACATCTTCGAAAAATGAAAGAATCAAATTTTTACAAATAAGTTTTTAAAAAAATTTTTTAATAGTATCTAAATGGAAAAGTAATTCTACACTTTTAGCAAGTAAACCCGAATAGGACGTGTTTTCAGAACGGTTTTAGAAAAGTTTTTTAAGGTTATGGACTGTTTATTTTAACTGTAAAAGCTGATTAATTCCATTTCTTTTTCTGTTTACTGAGTAAAACATTCAATGTGAAGTCTGTATTTCTAAAGCTACACTAAGTTGTAGTAATACAAGAATTTTATGAATTACGTGCAATTAGATGTAAATTAATGCAAGTTTTTTTATGCGTTTATTAATGTCTCGCTTCATCTAATACATGTGTGAGTGTATTTATGAACTCTTTAATCTCATTTTTTCTACTACGCACTTTGGAAGTACTTCTGTTTCCGAGTAATGAGGCTAAATTCCGTAATAGGATGATTCAATCTTACAAACTGTTTTATCTAAAATTGACAAAGCAACTATTTTGTTGATTTGTTTAGCTTATCATATTGCTTTACGTGAAGCTTGCTTAATGCGATTTAACAGATATGTCAATGTAATAAAATTTTAAATTATTATTATATTTATTATAATTGTTTTCTAAATAATTAATTCTTCTGTGTTCTCTAAATTTCCATTTTGTGCAAATATTTTGCGAGGAAAACTTTATATAATTCATATATTTATACAAAAACATTTTTCAACTTCCAAAGTTGTTAAATTCGTTCACAATCTTTTCCCGTACATTTAAAAAAAACTTCTCCTTGTTGTTTAAAATTTTAAAGAACTTTTTTTGTAAATTTTTTGCTGGTATTCTAACATGAAATAACTAATTTAATATACAAGTCTTGAATTGTATCATCAGTATGAGCAGACATAACTGACTTTGTGAAAACTTTGTGTAGGAGAAGTTTCCTGAAGAAATGTTTAGTAAATATTTGAATCATTAAGATTGTTGGAATATAAATTAACTGTTTTGTGTGTGTAGAAAATTATATATAATCAAAAGAAGAGTTACTGAAAATTATAAAGGTTTTTAGGACAGAAAACAGATTAGGAAACTAAAAAAAAGTCAATTTTTAGTAACCTGTTACTGTAAAGAGATACCTGTTTACATCGTTTTCCCCTTACATGTGGGATTTTCAGAATTCCTTGAAAATTTTCCTTAAGGGAGGGGGGGGGATAGTACCTTGCGGTGTCTTGATATTGCACATTTTGACGTACTTTTTCGATTCCTCATAAACCAGAAAATTCTTCTCCTTTTAATATGTGTTTCTTACAGTTCGTGCAGCAAAGTAAAAAGGTTAAAATAAAAGAAAAGATTTTGCTGTAGAATGAATTGTATTTTCTTAAATAGCTTAAAGTATGAATACAAAAATAATAAAAACTAAATAGTTTTCTTTCTGTTACCCACAAGATAACTTTTGAATGACTAAAGGTAGATCCTATATTTTTATATAAAATTAAAGATTAAGAAGTCCTGTATTCTGTATACCTTTAATTTTAAATTTAAATCATACAATAGTGATTTTTAAAATTAAAAAAGTGACGAATTTAAAATTACTATTTTTTTTACTATTTATCACATTACAAAACAAATTCTACTGATCCCATCCCAAAAATTGAGGCATACAGAATGCAAATCTACAGGTACATTATACCTATAAAACATCGTAGCTCTGCAACCGAAACTGTTTTTTAAATCTTGTGGGAAAGTGGGAAATTTAGAAACTGAGAAAATCAAATTTAAAGATTAAAGTTAAATTTTTTGCATCAAAAAATCTTTTTACACTCAAAATATATCAATTTCATATATTGAAGCTCCTTTTTCCATAAAGAGTTCCTGGATATGTTTTTCTCATTCTCAGAGTCTTGGAACCTTTTTTTATGAGAGATATAGACAATATCTATTCCCCTTATTCATGCCAGAACATCAGAAATAACAGAAAAACACTTTATTTTAAAAACAGGAATTTTCATAATATCTAGGCGATTAGCTAATTCATCATCAAATATCAATGTTGCTTCATTTTAGACAAAATATCAATTGTTGTTTTGTAAAATGCTGGTATTTTTGGTCAGTATTTCTAAGCTGTAAAATTTTATCAAACTCATCACTTGACCAGGATTTAAAAGTACGAGGTGAGTCTCCCACAGACCTCATGTTGTTTCGTAGTTCGAGATACTGATGAAACAAATAACAAATAAAAAAATTCCAAGCAAAACGTTACGAAAGATCCGTTTCTTTACATTTTTCTAAGGGCCAAATATTTTTTGACGCTTACATTTTTTATTACTGAGAGCGTAATTAGTGACAAATTTCGACGATGTTTGCTTTAAAATGTTAATCTATATTAATTTCTTAAAATGTTCTTGAAAATTAGATTTTCGAAAGGGTCAACGGTACTACGCACTTGCATTGTTAAAACGCTTTTAAAAATGTACATGCAGAAAGCGTTAAAGAGTGAAATTTTCCTACTTTGGGAAATTTTAGCAGGTGTTTTTGAAAGATTTATTACTTGAAAAGTCTTTTCACAGAGCAGAAATTGACATGAGAGTTCTTACTTTATTTACACCTGAGATTTGGGACATACTTTGTGCTTATATAAGTAATTTCCTAGAGTTTAATCAACTGAATTTTCAGTAGGATGATACAAGGAGTAACAAAGAACTGTTTTTAAAGAAACAACGGAAGGAAGTTCATAACTTTGTATTATAATTTTGGTGTATTCTATTAAATGCGTTACTTATCTTATATCTTATCTTAGGGAGATTACAAATTCGAAAAAATCTCTCAATTCTTAATGTATCATTTAAGGTATCCGACTAACATAAATTTGTGAACTTTGCCAAAAGTTGACAATTTGTTTGTGATTTTAATTTATGGGTCATCTTATTAGCTTTATAAAAATACCAAGTTTATCATTTTCCGTTCACTAGATTAAAAACTATAAGTGTTTTAGTAAAATCAGATGCCATTACTTTAACCAAGATGTCATACTTTAAAACACGTTTTACTCGAAATGTGTTTTTTTTTCTTTCTAAATGCTCAAACGGAGTCAGCGATTGCTAAAAAAGTTTTAAAAATAATGAACTGAAATTTTTTCTGTAAGTTCTGTATAATAGTAGAAGTGTTTTATTCTTCAGATTTATCAACCTGTTTTATTACAAAATTAACGGTCCCTTATGTGAATATAATCACTATTTTTTCAAGCAATTTCATATAACTGAGGTAAAGGGCTCTAATTTTTCTAAAAAAGAAAATATCTTTTATCCTGAAGGTCATTTCAAAAATGAATAAGATAGCAACACATTAGATTCAAAAAATTGGAAATTTATTCAAAACCCTTTGGTACAGAATGGACCGCGTTTATGCTATTTTTTGTGAATTTTTACCTATTTTTTTCCCATGTTAGTAATAATAATTTCTTTTCTCTTCTTAATTTTAGAACATTTTTCTTAAATGCTCTAAGCAAATCTAAAAATAACAAAAAAATCCAGATATCTTATTTTTTAAAAAAGTGGTCGGATACTTTAAGGTGTTTTTTGAAAGTGAAAGAAATTAACATTCACAGCACATATTTTCAAATAGCAAAATTTGAAATTAAACTAAAAAAAATTAAAAACATAACATTATACTCTTATTAAAACTCTGTTATCTCAGAATATAGGGCTATGAAATAAACAAACACATTCTGCATTTAATTTATCACTGGAACTTAAATGTTAAATTGGCATAAAGAGTAAGACATGAAGACAGAAATACTTCACTTACGGAAAAATTAATTCATTTAATAGAAACGAACCACATATTAAAATGAATATTTATTATACGATTAGCGATATCAGAAGAGAGTTTTGATCTGGAGAAGCATTACATTTTATAAATAAAAGTGTTCCTCTTGTAGGGAGTATATATTAAAATTAAGTCAAGAACTCTCTCTCTTTCTACTTAGAACAGCGTTTCCCAAACTGTAGGGTACGTCCCTCTAGGGTGGAGTGATAATTGTAAAAGGTGAGCTCAAGCAAATCAAAAAGTAGAAAATAAAAGATTTTTTAAAAAATGTATTAATTTACCGAAATGTGTGTGAAGCAAGACAATATATACATTAGTAGATAATAAGTGATAAAATGCAAATTTACTTTGATATTATATATTTTTAAATGAGTCAGAACTGCACAATGTATATGATAATTAGTTTATCAATAATAACTTAAAAAACAAGTTTAATAATTACTAGTGCCTCTAATGGGCTTGTCATACACAAAATTATGTACAAAATGTAATGCTTATTTTGATAATTTATACGATTTATAATTAAAGTCGTATTGTAGCTTTACACCAAGGTATATTATTATTGAATTCAATACATTCTTATTGTATGTGGGGGGGGAAGAGGCGTTGAAATTTGTAATTAACAATTGGGTGGCAAATATTGAAACTTTGAGAAGCACTGACTTACAACATTTTATAAAACTGAAGATGATTCAGAAATCACATTCAAAAGTTTATTTATATTTTTAACTTCTACCACTCAATCAGATATTTGTAGATGAGATTCGAATTTATTTTCAGGTGATAAAATATGGTGATTAAGTGAGTTAAATAATTTTGTAATTTCTGTTAATCGTTTTTGACATTTTGTATTTTACTTTACGAAAGAGAACACTTGTTTTTAATTATGAAACACGTCACGTAAGTTGCTTACCCTGCAGCCAAAATCTCCTTTTGAGCAAATTGAGTTTTCCTGGTAAAGTTCGCTTTTCAGCATAAACTTGGAAAAAAATTATAGCAATAATAGAAAGTGAAACATATGATGATGAAAAATACGATATCGACAAGGAATCACCGAGAAGGCTCTAGGGTTACCATTCTAGAAATTTCCATGGGATTGTATAAAGTAGGTCAAATTCTATAGAGGGCTCAGCTGAGATCAGACTCTACTAGTGCATTAATTGAGATAGAATAGACACATTTTATCTTTCCATGTCCTTGCTAATGGAACTGTAGTACAAAAACGTTTCTGTAGCGCTATAAAGTTTGTTTATCTTGTTCAATGAGTGTGTTTTTCACTACTGCATAAATATGTTTGTGGGTATACAAGTCGAGTCATCGTTTGTTTTCTTACCATTTGATTCGTGTAGTCAGTCCTTTTTATTCGTGTTATCTGTTCGTCCTCTTCCATTAATAATTCCATTATTATTCATATAATTCGAATCATTGATTGTTTTTCCTCTGCGAATATAGTCAATAGTAATAAATATATGAATATTTTATGGACAGCCCTGATAAAATATATAAGTTACAGTATGTAAACAAAAAAAAAAAAAGAGAAAAAAACTAACGAGCCATATAATTCCTATGAGCGATTTGAAGCATTTGAATAAGTAATAAATAACTCATTTTTAACTCTTTAACAATATAACGTATTCAATCAAACTATTAAGAAACTTATAAAACACAGATAAATTTATATTATTTTAAACAGAAAAGAATAGAAAATCAAGAGAAAGGAAAATATTTACATGCAAGCATCTAATAAAACATTTTCAATACTTATGGCTTTTCAACAGAAAATCATTCAAAAAATTAAATTTCTTTAAAGATTTTTTTTCCTTTTAAAACTTAGTCACTTTTATTGAACCCTGAAGAGATGGGGAAATGAACAAAGGGATTGTAATAAGTTACTAAAGGTATTTATCTATAATTCCAAATTTAGTGCACACATGCATATTTTAAATTCATAATATACTAAGTCTGTACTTGGTAAAATTATAATCTGTAAAGTGCTTTTCATATATTATTTAATAGACGTTATGATACGAACTTATTAACATAGGTTTACGGTTGCTGCAAAATACATTTCAGTTAGTCTAGAAGAATATATAATTGTACAGAAATGTCTCGAAAAAATATATTTATTGATTCTGAAGCAAATATTGGATCGATTATGATTGGAAATGCATTTTGATTTTAAAATAAGATTTTTTTATGGGTTAGAGTGTATTATGAAGTGGACACGCTGATTATGGTGGCAAAATTTTGAAATGTGAGTTCTTATTTTTTTGTGCTCGAGTCATGCACACTGATTCACTCATGTGCACTGATTCACTATGCTCTGTATTTGATTTAATGTGTATTTTTATATAAGCTAGTAGGAAAAGTGAACATAAAGCTGTTTACAATTTTCTTAAAATGGTTTACTGTATCTACATTGACATTTATTATATTTATAAAATTACAACACATAAACATTCTCTAAAATTCTCGCATTAAAGTCAGGTATTACAAAAAATTCCCTGGATTGTATGCAAGTTTATACTTAATGCTGATCTATACATTTTAAAATAAATTATTAAAGAAATTACTGAAATGTGCTTCATTAGGACTTTAATAGTACTATTTATGTGTTCCAAAAATTTAATGATTAGAAAATTAAATACGGCGTGCGTAAATCTTAGTTCTCATATTTAACAGAATAATAATGTGTACGCCAGCATGTGTGCCTGAATCTACATTAAGAAAACAACGTAAAATTCCCTACGTTAATATGTGTTAAGCTATCTTAACACATTTGAAAATTATAAATTTGAAAAACGAAAATTAGAGTCTATCGAAATGTTTACATCTCAATATTTTGTTTGAAATACTACTTCTGATTTCAATTTTTTAAATATTTTATCCTCTATATTTATAAATAACAAAGGTAGAAACGTCATTATGTTGTATATACGATATATATACACACAGAGGCAGAGGTGAATACGTACATCAAAATAATATAATTTGTTGCAAATAAATATTAGGAAGATCTCACATATACGGATAGTATCAAATTTATATAAAATAAAAATATAAGATATTTTCAAATGATTTATGCTGTCTCTTATCGACATAAACTGTTAATGAAAAAAGTTACATAATAGGGAGGAAAAAGAATTATTCTGTACATTATATTCAAAATCTAAGAAACGATATTCTAATTAAAAACATTTTTAAATTAAAAAAATTAAGTTCTTTAAACCAGTATTATGAAAGCGTAATAAATTTAAATTTAATTTTCAGGATATAAAATAGTTTTTTTTATTTTTCTAGTTTTTTTAAAGTAAATTGAAGAGTTGTTTTTGTTCTTTCAAATCCCCTTGGAGCAGAAAAGTCTACACCAAGTCCATTTGACCTTTCCGCATAAGCATGTCACAAACCAGGTCTTGATCTCCAAACAACTGTCCCAAAGAAATGCCCCAACAGTTTAGAAGAAGAGTAGGAGAAGAAAGGAGAGAGAAAGGACAGGTAAAGGAAGACTTTACCCCCTGCACAAAGGCCATACCACGCAGGTGACCGCCATGGACAAATAAATAAAATTGAAGAAATTGTAGTACAAATGACAAAAATGAAGCATGATTACCCGAATTGTAATTTAAATTAAACTGATAGAATGAGAATGAAATAGACCAAAAATTAATCAAAATTTGATTCGTGTATAATTTTCTGAACTTGATCAAAATTTCAATTACTTTTCTTGTTTACAACAGTTTTTGTGTGTCTTTGAGTTTGCATACATTTTATCTAAGCCATCAATTAAAATAGTGAATGGATTTTTTGCATTCGGATACTCTTATAACTTTACATATTAGTCTAGTTAAAATAGTTCACAGCATTTAGGCATGGAATTCTTCATTTTTGTTAATGATGTTTTTATGAATTCTCATTAGAGAAACATTAATTAAGAGACAAGCAGAAAAGAAACTGCTTATAATTACTTTTATGAGAAATGTGCATTAATTAGTTTATGCAAACGACTCTTTTAGCAATCAAAAGGGTTATGTTGTAGAATATATGTACGTGTAAGGATTATCTATTTCAATTTCTCTTAGGGAAGTTTTCGTGAATTTATTGTGGTCAATATTGCGTGATACTTATTAATTTTTATTTACTTGATTAGAGAAAAATATATCACTTTAACTGAAACCTTTCTTATTGTAAAAGTATCATGCCATCAGGTTTTTCGGTGGGGTGGCAAACATTTGAATTAGCCACTGGATCCAACCAATCAGCGTGTTATGAACGGAAAATTAAATGAGTTAAGAGCGTTCAATAAAAAGTACCACAACTATACAATAAAAATTTACGAAGATTCTTCAATCTTCACATATAAAGAAAAATTTTTATTGAAAGTTTGTATCACGACACAGTTGTTTGAAATTACGAACAGAAATCATCTAAAAGGCCTGACACCGCATGGAGTTCCTAAAGTTCTAGAAGATTCCTCCAGGCAGTCTCAAGGAAGATGGCGCTGAACGGAAAGTTTGGTGAATACTAATCCAGCTGGAAGTCATCATTTGCAATCCATTTCCCGAGACAGTAGGATGAACTCTTATTCAGGCGAGAAACTGGTCGACATGCTTATAGTGTATGGAGTTGTTCACGTCTGTCGAATCCTCAACGTATCCTTTGGACAGCAGTAAATAAATCATGGTTGCCTGGTTCACTTGCCTGCCAGTTTATCGTACCTATCATGCATGAACATCTTCTGTGGTCATATGAGGAGTTTGGTGTCCGAGACAGCCTTTCCTTCAGTTGAAGACCTCATCGTTCGAATATATATAGCTAACGGGAGGATAAGTAACATGCCAGGAATCTTCCAGAACGAATGGATTTCCATGCCTTCCTAAACACTACCAAACTTGTCAGACGACTTCCGCTTGTAATTTCAAATATCGGTTGTAGTACAATTTTTCAATAAAACGTTTTCTGTCCAATTAATAA
Source organism: Trichonephila clavata (assembly GCA_019973975.1). Taxonomy (NCBI): domain Eukaryota; kingdom Metazoa; phylum Arthropoda; class Arachnida; order Araneae; family Nephilidae; genus Trichonephila; species Trichonephila clavata. The sequence continues at coordinate 20,809 of BMAO01010342.1, forward strand.
GTTTCTGTTCTTTTTCTCTTCTTCTTGAGACCATAATTCGCAACTAAGGTATTTGCAACCTTGCATTTCTTTGTGATTTTGAGTCATCTCTGCACCCTCTGCAAGATTGTCGGTATGGTAGTCATATATATAGTCACTTTTAGAAAAAAAGATCACAGATTAATTTCAGAATCCCATTACCAAAATAACACAGAATGATCATATTTGATTTCTAAGAAATACATTGAAAACTATTAATTAAGATTCTTAAGAGATGGACAGGAAAAATTCAAATATCCAAATAACATACAAAAATGTGCTCATTTTTATACATAGTTAAATTTTTTCCTCTGTTTAACTTCTAAAAATACTTAAACATAAATTGCAATGATGTCAATATATTCTTGTTAAAATGCATTTTCTTTAATTTTTGCTATAAAATAGCTATAAAGAAATGAATTTTTGGTAGAAATATATTAAAAAAATATGTACTACATTATGCATTTTATGTAAAAACTCATTTTTTTCCACAAAAGGATTTACTAAGCAAAGCTTTTAACTTTTTTTAAAAAAAATATCTTTATAAAGAAAATAATATTTTTCAAAAATGTTTTGGTAAATTCTGTTAAATTTTTCCTTAATGTCCTCTTATGACTTTCTAAATACATACATCATATTAATCTATTTAAAATTTCCTATTCAAGGATATTTTTCATAGCCAAAAGCATGAAGTATGAAAAATATTTTAAGTAATCTCTTCCAAAAACGCAGACTGATTCTCAAAATAAGTCATTTGTTTTGATTAAGATAGTGTCTGAAATGTTAATGTATGCTATTATGGGAATTTCGGATATGAGTCCCAAAGGACAGGGCATGATTACCCTTCCTGAATGTTTTCTAGGAAAGCTTTTGTTATTCACATATTTTTAAGAAAGCCGAACAACGTAACGGTACTCACTTCTTTTTCATTTCCTTACAAAAATTTGACCTTTTGGCTGTTATACTCGTAAACAAGAGTTTATACATAAAATAAGAAACATACTTTTGTAATTTTTTAATGCATCATCATTATAATTTATTCATTTTGTTAGAAAGTCATTTCCTATATCTTTAGGTTTGGTGTATTTCGCCACCTCAACACGCGCTATATAAAAGAAGGGGGGGGGGGAAGCATGTCATTTGAAAGTACTAACATTGTTTTTCCATCCAATTGTTTTGCCTGAGTATCTTCAGTATATCTCGAAAAACACGAATATCATTAAAGATTCCTTTTTAATTCAACCGATAAACTGTGGTATATAGAGAATGTGTATTACCCTTCCAAAAGTGTGCAATTGTATTGTACGTAACCAGATGGTGGAAAGAGCCTATATTTCAGTGTTCCCAAAACTTTTTATCACAGCGGATCGGTCAACATTTGATAATTTAACCGTGGCCTGCTGAGCGGGGAGAGAAGAACTTAGATTCTTTATATTTTTGATTGTTTTGATTTAATATTTTAAATTTAATTGTATTTAAACATGCTTTTAGAATAAAATACAGTTACACCAAAAAATGAATATAAAATGATTTAAAATAGAATATTAAGGGATTTACATAAAAGTCACACATACCCTAGAAAAATACTCCATAGAAAACAAAATAGAAATAATTTAGTGTTTCCTGTGCCACCCGGTACCATTTGATCCACGAACCAGTAGAGTCCGCAGCCCGGGGTTTGGGAACCATTGACCCAGTGGACCGGCGTGTGATGATAGATTGCCTTTGGAGACCTGCCGTGTAGATACGTTGATGCTCATTAAATCTCCCCTCAGGGGGCTCACCTTCTTTAGGTGAGTACGGGTGTCACAATCCCGAGGTGCCCTAGTGATCTTTTCCTTTTCCTACGGGGTTTACTGTCTTTGGTAAACATTGACTTCACGAACCCGGGGTACCCTAGTGATCCTTCTCTATTTTCGACCCTCTTTCTTGTCATTCAATTCATTCTTTCTTTCTCTTCCCGTCTAGACCACAGATATTAAAACAAATGTTTAGCGCAGTATAGCCGAAATCGGCTCTTGCGCCAATAAACCCCCCAAAAAATCAATGGTTCATTAAATCTGTCCTCCCTTTATGGCATAGTGTAGAAGTTCGGTGAGGGGTTACCAGTTCAGGTGTTGTCCTTTACTCTTAACAATGGTTCAGAATTACAAGGTCCGTCGCCAATAGCCCTCATGTTGCTTTATAGTGCGATGTTAATAAATACTTATTCACTGGACATAACTAGTCCAAAGGGATAGGAATCTTTCACCAACGCGGGCAGAAATCGATAGTGCCAAGAAAAATTTGATCCTGATCACTGATTGCATCACCTTCGTCGTACTACTACACGTGTCAGGAATGGCATATTTTGGCCATGATAGCTATTGATAACTCTGCCACATCAAGAATCATAAAAAAATACAGCTGAACGCAATCGCTATCGCAAGCATCATTTATGTTGTTTCTGGGGTTCAGTGACATGTCCGCAATGTATTCATAGTTGGGATTATCTTTATTTCATAAACACGAAACTTTGTCTCTGTCAGGGCACAGAAAAGCAGGCAACCGAATGGACATAATCATTATTCAAAAATCACTCTTTTGCCTACAACTTGAGGGTAGTTCACTTTAAAGTCAATACACCGTGAAGAGATATTATCAAGAAATCTTAAGTCTCTTTTATTTAATGACAGACAGATAGAAGTGGGTATTACCGGCCACTATAGTGACACACTTAATTCTAATTTTATCGTTCTTCTTACCTCGCAGAACTTATATTTTCAATTACATTTCTCTATTGTACTGTGTGTTTTTTCTCTAATAAAATCAGCTTTATTACCGATATTTCTGTCCATCTTGGTGCTAATTTGTTTAACAAATGACGTAGTGTATTTTAGGTTTATACATAACTCTGACATATCAGCGTATTATACTGATAAACATCTCTTTATCTTTTGTTAGTCTTGTAGTATACATATTTTAAAGATGAAGCTCAAAATTAATATCTATTATCACTATTACCATTTTAGAACCATTAAAAGTAATTATGCCAAATATGACATTAAACAAATTTCTTTCACATCGCTTAAAAATCGAACAATTTTTTTAATCGAAAGAAAAGTCGATGTTTATTCTGAGCATTTTTGTAAAATATTTAATTAGTTAATTCACTTTATTTATAAAATAACTGGTCATGTGAAAGTAATAATGTTATTAGAATTATCTTTCCACTTCAACTAGCGATTTTATGCTTCAAAGCATGTTTCATGGCGATTAATCTCAATAGCTGAAAATCGTTGATTAAAACTCCCCTTATAAGCTAAACGGGAGGGGGGGGGGATTTATATTTTATGTTGATAGAACGAAAATCAAAGAATAGTAATTCTTCATTTCTAAGTTATACTCACGAGCAGGGATGTTAATAAGATGGCTCTGTATTCTTTTTTTCAAATAAATATAGGTACTAAATTTAAAATTTTTTAAAAAAATAATTCAATAGGTTTTATACCAAACTTGTAAAAATTCTACAATTATTTAAAATACATTTCCATTACATACATTGTATCTTAATCCAAACGATAGTTTAAAAGAATCATTCAAATTTTTAGTATCCAAATCACGTGGCCTCTTTTATTCCAAACTGTTTTACCGAGATAGATAAGATACCAGAAATTGCTTATGTGATTGGAAGATCCGAATTGCTTGGCTATTCATAAAATTTAAGTATACTGGTAATGATGTAAAAGGAAATTCGTTTATCGAAAGCGAAACATTGTTAAAGCCGTTGAGTTTTATTGCCATATCATCAGCAGTTACGTCCAAAATCATTATTGAATACATGTGAAACATGATGGAGACGGTGCGTTTTCTTTATGCCACATAATCAAAGCTTTAGCTTTGCTTTTTCGTGTGATTTACAATTTTGTGCGCATATTTTAACTGTCGCTATTTATTCAAATATCTTAAAATGTTTCTTTTAAATGAGTTTTCAATTCTTTGTCAGAATTTTGATAACGAAATTTTTTTTTTTTAAATATGACATTTAATTCCAAATCTAGAAAGAAAAAATATTAATTATGTTTAATTGTTTCTAGAAACGTAGTTATAATTATTAAAAAGTATATATATCTCAAAAAATAATACATTCTATTACATAGATTATTGCTTTTTGATATGATTTTAATACGAAATTAAAAATAGAAAATAAGACCGTTTTTCAAAGTACGTGAAAGAGAAAATTACAAATGTTTATAAGACATAATTTATATTGATAAAAATTTAAAGTTCTAATTTTTTTTGGTAAAGAAAATGCATTATTTTCTTAGAAAGTACATGTAAAAAACGTTTGAGATATAACAGTTTTTAAATTTCTATCCAGAGTATTTTTATGTTTGAAAAAACCTATTCAGTGATTATGCATTCATTTTACTTAATTATTCATCAATTTGTTATGGCCGCGATTGCCAAGGGGCCATGGTCACGCACTCGAGACCAATGTTGTTGAGTCGTGAGTTCGCAAACAAGTGCCACTTTAGATAAACTTTGTAGAAGCGCTGTTGCATGCTAAATCTACTGATGCTCTAACTTCTCCCTTAGGCGTGGTGTGGAAGTTTGGAGAGAAGTTAACCCTCCTTACTAGACCGTGGTTTAAAATTGGGAGGTCCGTCGTCAATAACCATCTTGTTGTGTGTGTTTCACAGAGTGATATAAAACTAAATTAAATCAAAGCATTATTTTGTTTAATTTCAAATGTTAAATTCACTTCATTCGCTTCAATTCTAAAAGTTTACATAGGGATACTTTGCTATAATTCTGATTCAATTGATCGGTTGTTAATTATGTATCAGAGCATTCTGAATCAACATCACGATTGTTTGCAATGGGCCTTGTTGTTTTGAACCAAGGTCAGATGCAGAGGATACTTGTGACTAGTGCCATACTCTCCACATTTCCACATTACGCTCCAATAATGCTCGTGTTTTTTTATAGTGAGGCGTTAACAAAACTTTCACTCCCTCATCTCCATGCCATTGCGAGGACTTTGAATCTTGAGAGATTTAAAGCCTATCGACCTGGCTATATGACAGAACCAGTGCTATCAAGACGACCCCAACACACGACTGTAAGAACACCGATGACAAACTCACGAATATGACTTGTGTGGCCTCATCCCTGATTCAGATAGTTGTTGCTTTTTCTAGAGAGATATGTGTCAAAATAAATTTGACACAATACCAAAATATTTTGAGCATTTCACTTTTAAATGTGATTTTTTTATCATATTTAACGTTACTACATTTAAATAATTAAAATGGAAATTAAATTTTTTTTTTTTTACTTTTGTATATAAATGTTTTAGAGGGAAGGAAAATTTAGAAAATCATTCTTAGATATAAACTATTGTACATATAATAAACTTGAACTCTTAAAAACTAAATATTATTTCATACATTAATAGTGCATTAACTTACAAAGAATGTTTTATTTTCATATTTTAACTTACTGTAAGTCAAATATTTATTTTAAATAATAAATATTTAAGTAGCAAAAATAAGAATGATTACAAATTATCTTTAGGATATATATATATATATATATATATATAATCCATTAAATATATATATTTTAATTTTATTACTTAAATTTTTTTTCTGGATATTTATAGCTCAACTACAGAAACTTAATTTCATTAAATTATCGATTGGAACCAATTTGTATTATAAATCTTTCATAGTTGAACTTAACGTGTAATTTTTTTAAGGAAATAAATATATTCCACACGAAATAAAATAAAATTGCTTTTTGTCTCATATTTTAAAATATATTTAAACTTTTGTTTTTCTAAAAATGTGATAAATGTGTAATTTTGCTTTAAATCATTTTTGTTTTAGAACAGATTTATTTTGTTTTAGATTCATCTTTAGAATGAACTAATATTTCTTAAAAATTCTAATGTTCTAAAATATTCCACGCTATGAAACATACATAACAGAAATGGTTTATATATACTTATATTACTTAATTTTACATAAAACTTTATAAATATAGTAAAGTAATTAGCACTTTCACCATACCCGTTAAGCATTTACGAATTGCTATTTAACAATCCATTGTTTTGGTTATAGCTTAAATGGATTATTGTTTGATGCAATCTTTTACCAGTAGTTTTAAAGTTCAATCAGCCGCAACAATGTGAGTTTATATCTTTCTCTGATTTAATCCAGTGTAGAAATAAATGGGATTTTCTTGACGGAAAACGTTTGAAGTTTCCCTATTTACCAAGAGAATTTCGCTGTATATATATATATAAATGATTCTTTCTCAAGTGAAATGAAGTAATGAACCATTTTCGAACAAATTAAATTAAATGAACTGTATGGAACTGTGTATCGAATTGCTTTTGTGGAAAATTTTAAAAGAAAAGTAATTACAGATCAAAAGTTCAACGGGGAGGAAAAAGAATAAAATCCGTATAATGTTCCGGTCTTTGAATTTTGTCTTTAATATCGAAATGTTATGGTACAAAAAAATCGATAATGATACGGGAATCTGCAATTTGTTAGTAAAAAGTGTAATTCTTTTTTCTACTAAGTCGTGAAAATCTTATTTAAAAGGAAGCGAATTTTCTCACTTTAAAAAGCGATTTGGCCGTGGACTTATGTAAAGTGTATTTTGAATGCGTTTCCATGGGAATAAGTCTCAACTGACAATGTTTAATGTTCCTGAGAAAAGCAAATTATAGGAAAACTTTCTTCCTACGTGTGGATAGTCTCACAAGTGGAATCAGTCAATTGGAAAAAGATACCTCAGTAAGAAAATGGTTTCATGTAAAAGGGTATTTACCTTTAAGACGCTAACTAATTGCTAAATAGTAAATAAAGGAACATACGAGATGAAATTGGTTGCTAAATTTTGAATAATATTAATTATTAATAAATTTAGAAAAGAAAATATCAACAAAAAAAAAATGTGGAATAGAAAAGGAAGGAACAAACCACGTTTATTACAATTTTCAGAAAAATTTGAATGCAATTTTAAACAAATTTAACTTTGATATTTTTAGCGAATCATTTATAAATCTTCTATTCTTTTAAGGATTTTTCATAGAAAAAAAAAGATATTTGAATCAATGCCTCTTTCAAGGTCTTATCACATATCCACTTTTATTAGTACTGAATGCATTAAAAACATCTTCTGTTACAAATTTTTTTCGTAATCCAGCTTTCATGCTATGCAAACTTTTATTCCTTTAAAGACATTGTACACCGTTGGAATTTCAGAGTATATTAGATTCTATCACACAGGTATCAAGAAATGAAATATTTACTAAACGGAAAATAATGGTTTTGAACATTTTTAAAAGAACCAAACTTTTTTTTATTTGAATTTTTATATGAGTTACTGAAATTAAGGTCAAGTGAAATAAGACGCACTTATCAGGTTTTTTCATGTTATTTATCAACTAAGAATACCGAAATGAAAGTTTTAAGTAAATTATAGCTAAAAGATGTGGAATTTTTAAACTTACAAAGTCAGCTGAAACAAATTTAATCATTGATACATGATATCATTTTTCCTAATATCTTTAATTTAATAAATTAAAATTCTCGAATGCTCCTCTAGTACATTCAATTGAAATTTGCTAGAAGATTAATTTTAGATAAAAGTATGATTTGAGCACTTAAACAGATGTTCTCAGATAATATATAATTTTCATTAATTATAATTCAAAAAGTTTTACTCATAATTTTCTCAGTAATACTCTTTTATTGGCTTCATCGTGAACTCTTACGTTGAAAGAAAGAATTTATTTTAACCAATCAATTTTCAGAAAAGATATTTTGCATATACAAATGCTATGCAAAATAAAAAGAAGAAAACTGTTCTTGAAATGAGAGCAATTCTCATTTTACAAATGGATTTTTAGAAATTATATTTGTGTGGGAAATGTTTTGAGACCTTACACTGCAATGAAAATTTCAACCGTTTTATGCTAATAAGGAATAAAGTCATCGTAAATTTGTTGCATAGCCTTTTCTGCAGTTTTTCAAACAAAGAGATTATTTTTTTCTTATAGAAAAAAAAAGAAAAGCACTCATATAAAAATATAAATCATTCGTTGCACCTTAAAAGAATGTTTATGTATTTTTGAAGTATCTTTAAAAAAACTAACCGCATTTCGTTATGTAATAAGAGTCTAGTTTATTTATTTATTTTATTCAAGAATTCGGGAACATAAAAATATTTCGACGCAAAGGTTATTCTGCTTGAAGTCTGAAATATATGTTTTAATTAAATTCTCTATTTTAATTTCGTTTACTCGTATATTTTTTATATAATTTTCTATAATTTTATTCCATTCCACTGATTCTCCTCTGTCCAGTAGATTTACAGTTTTTACATTCTCCTAAGTCCAATTTTCTGTGTAGAAAGATAGATTGTGTATATCTCAATAATTTTATTTAAATCAAATCCCAATATATCTAAGTAGAAAATATGTAAAAGGAGTAAAATAGACAAACAGATCTTATCTAAAATAATAAATTTTCACCTAATTTTAACGGACAGCTACGAGACACAACCGCAGAGGATCTAACTTCAAAGTAAGAGTCATTCAGAGAGATGACATTACATTTAATATAAGAGTTTCAATACATTCCAAATAAAACATTTAATATCCAATCACTACTACACATTACAAACGTAAATCCATCTTCCCTACAACTACAATCTCATTATTTGTTTTTTCATATAACTTTAAGGCAACAGTCTTTAGCTGAAAATTACGATTCCTTCAGAAGGCGATACTTTCAAATCAAACAAACAACAAAACCGAATTTATTGTAGGTTTATTGAAAATGCGTGAGAAATGGCTGCACAGTGAATCTACGTTCATTTTTGATTATTGAAAATAATGACTGAAAAATGAGTTGCATATTACGTTTTTCCTTACACGTTTCTTTCAAGGATCGCAGCGGAAGAAGTATGGTCAAAATGGATTGACTATCTTAGAGGGGAATCCTGTAAAAACACATTGGAAGATACTGTTCACTTCAATCAGCATTTTATTCGAAGAAATGATTGATGCCAATCGAAAAGAACTCCCTTCTTGTGTCAGAAAAATAAACATATAAAAAGATCGCCACAAAGCATAAGACAACCTCACAAATACCTACAGACAGAGGTGGACAGACTTTTCCTAGTTACGGGCTACATCTAACTTTTTCAAGATATTGTGGCCAAAACAGTCTCCAGATTAGTTGGCATTGATGTTCCACAAATACTATGTTTTTAGTATACACATCTTAGGTATTAGTAAAGGCGAATTCTCCAAAATGTCACGGTAGACCACTGGTCGATCGCGATCGACTTAATTCCCACCCTTGCCTACAGAAAAATTCGCTCACGTGTATTCATACCATTTTAAATTCCTAAATATAACAACATTTATAAAAAAAATTATGAATTTTTTAAAACTGTTAATTATATTAATTAACAGTTAATTATCTAAAAATATTTAAAAGTAATAACATGTATCTCAAAGTAAGTATAACTAGAAGGGTCTATGTATCAATGGGAGTTTTGAATTTTAACACGTATAATTCTAAATATTATCAGTAATATACTAGACTCTATTAGCTGAAAACTAAAACTGCAGTAAAAATACATTCAAAAATAGAAAGAAAAACATGTTTCAAATTTATTTTCTAATCTATCGACTGCAATAAAGAGCTTTGACTAAAACCAATTTTATAGATTAAGGAAAGGAAATAAACGTTCCGTTTCATTGAAATCACGTTTGCAAAGTCAAATGGTGTGTAAAAAGGAATTCTTTACAATCCCATTATACCCCCAAAATTATACTTCCAAATTGATTTTACAAGCACTTTACAAGAAATGATGTTATATATATATGTAATAATCCCAGTAATACAATCCTTTAAAATAACTTTTAACTATCTATGGTCCATCCCCTCAGGACCAACGTTTTAGTAATAAGTTAGCCAGCCGCCTAATGAGAGTATTTTGAACTACATCTAGCTACCCACTCAGATCATATGATTTGAGCCGCCTATAAAAACTGAGATTCCTGGAGACCGACTCTTTTTTCGCTTCTGTATTTGTCTGCTTCAACATGTAGTCGGCTGCAGCTTGGTTTGTGTGTGTGTATTGTGTCGTCCTTGTCTTTCTTTATGTGTTCAAGATGTATAATAAAACAGTTTTAATTAATCACAGGACTGCCTCATCAATCTTATATAAATAAATACATTTCAACGGCCACGTCAATTACATATATATATATATGTATGTTTATGTATATAGCAAAATCAAAGTTTTTTTACTCTAGTACTACTGTGGCTAAGACTTTATTCCATCATGATTATAGTTTTCTTACAATTATAACTATTTTCTGTATATTTTTGTAATACATATATATATATGTGCAATGTGCAACACTTTTGTAATACATATATTTTGCAGCTTGCAATATTTTTGTAATATATATATTTTGTAACGTGCATTCTGCCATGAGATATAATTATTCGATTATTTATTAGTGCTTTTGGGATTGTCTTCTTAAATCTGAGCTACGGTCCAGTGAAGAGGTCAAACGTAAGTTTGTCCACCCTCCTCTCTTAAATTACCCATCGCTTCCAAATGAAGATTCTGAAATTCGATAGATTTAGCATACAGGATGATTCTGAAATTTTGTGACAAATTTTGAAAGGTAGCAGAGCTCACTAAAACAAACAATTTTTGTCTTGAAATATATGGGCAGAAGTGGCGTATAGATGCACAAAGAAAAAATAACCCATTAACGGAAACATAAACATTCATTAGCAGTATACTTAACGAATGATTTCATAGAGAAAATGTTAAAACAGATTTAGAAGTTGCATCCTTCAACAATCCAACAGTGAGTGAGTGAGTGAATATTAACGTCTCACTGTTCAGCTATACGAGGGCTTTTGGCGATGTACCGCATAATTTTGAAAAATGGTCAAGTGACGCGGACGACACCTGAGCTGGCACCCCCGTTTTCTAACTACTACACTACACCACGGGAGAATGTTTGAGCTCTCGACAGATTAAACGTGGTACTGGGCTCGAACTCAAGACACGTTTGCCATGATCCGATACCTTGATTACTTGGCTACCGCAGCCACAACAATCCGACTGTAAAACTGTCCAAACGGTTGGTTGACTATCATATAGACGATATACTACAGCCCTTGAAATTGTACCGGGTGTTTTGTCCACATAGTTCAAGATCACTATTTCGAAATGTGTTTTTCGTACAGTCCTCGATCTACCCCCTCCTTCAGTACTGGCGATAAATAAACCATTTTCCCACAACCGTCTATGAAATCGGTGAAACATCTACTTGGAAGGAGTTCGTGATACAGCAGTAGCGCTGCTCTGTCGTTGCCATTAGCAGCACACGTACAATGGATGGATGTCTGACTTTTCGTTATTAGTATAATAACCCTTAGCGACCAAAATCTCAAGCGGAAATGCCAATTTTGGTGGTGAAGCAGATCACTGTCATGCCACTTTGTTGCCTTCAACTATCACCAATATTGTTGGCCAGTCTCGCTATAAAGTTGCCAAGCATGCTTAACTGTTGATGGATGTAATTTCTAAAACTGTTTTAACATTTTATGTATGGAATCACTCGTTAAGTATGCTGCTAACAATCAGCTTATGTTTCAGTTAATGTGTTTTTTTTTCTGTTTGTGCCTAAACGGGGCACTTCCGCCGATGTATTCCTACGAAAAAAAATGTTTGATTCCGGAAGCTCTATCACCCCTCAAAGCTTGTCCAATGATTCAAGAATCATCCAGTATAACTTTATACAGCCAACTGTGCTTTCTGAAAAAGTTGATCTAAAGTGTACTTCAGACAGAAAAAAAATAATATCTTAAGTCGTTAAAAAGTACATTTTCAAGAAAAAAGACGGAAAAAAATATTTTCAAAAGCTGAAATGCAACTTTTAAAACCTATTTTTAAGTTGCAAACTCTGAATTCATGAAATGTTGAAATGTCAACAATTTTACTTATTGAAGAATTAAAATGAACAATTTGAGAACTTATAAACTTTGCGCGATAGAATACATGTTATTTAAAATTTTAATACATAGTTGTATAACCAGCATGATAAAATGATACATTTTTTAAATGTGTACTATCTTCAATCGTGCTTTAAAATTCCAGTCGTGTAAAGTAACTTTCAAAGGGGGAACAATTCTCATGTAGTATGGAAACTGGAAGTGTAACAAAAGAGATTTGTTCATAGTGGAAAAAGTTTTCTGTTATTTCCCTTTAAAAAAAAACTGCGGCTTCGATATAAGTAAAAGTGCGGTCATGGAATATTGAATAGTATGAGTTGAGAAAGAGGATACATACAGAAAAGAATTCGTCATTAAAAAACCGAAATATTGAGTATTACTAAATATAAAAATTAATTACTGCTATCAAGATAATACGTTACAAAACCTTTTAATAATGGTAAATTTTCTGTGCTTTAATTGTGATATTAATGGAAAAGAGTAAAAATCAGACCTTTGAACCGTAATTTTTTTCGTTCCGGTTCAATTAAATAAAAAAATATCGATTAAGTTCTATTTTTCGTTCTAACAGAAATGACGGCTTTGGGTTCAGTTCCGAATGAATAATTTTATTCCATTTATGTTCTTATTTGGAAGCCCAATGGCTGAATGGTTTGTGCATCGCGCTTCTACAGGTTCGAGGTTCAAACCCAGGGCTGGGCAAGGTTGACTCAGCCTTTCATCCCTTCAGTGAATCGTTAAAATGAGTACCAAGCTTGCTTGGGATGTTAACACAGTGGGTTTCGCGTCGGGCTGACCACCTGACCGGAACATTTGCTCATGCAACCTACTGAGTTGGGCACAGTAGGCCTTGGCCCTCATGGGCTGTTGCGCCACTGAGTTAAGTTTATATTTTTATTTGATTAAAATGGTAATTTTATCATAAACAAAAATGTAACTATATGGTTCACATGTAATGATAATAATTATATGTTTGACGCGTTAAATTAGAAAATATTGATAAGTGTTTACAGTAACAAAATGACTGAAGATATATCGAACCAAAATAGACCGATATTTTTTTCGGTTAAGTTTCGGTTTTCGTTCGGACCAAAATAGCGGCATTTTCGGTTTTCGGTTCAGATGCGGCTCGAAGCCCTGGTAAAAATGTGTCAAACATTAAATTTAAAAGTTATTTTGATTTATTTATTCTCCGTATAAAGTCATATTTATTCATTGGTATTCATTTTTAGATTGACTGAAATTATTTAGGAGGGTGGTGGAATACACACATTTCCTTTTTTTAGTTAAAGTATCAGGTATAAAGTATTATGTTCAATTTTCTTTATAGAAATTACTTTTTATTTATCAAGTAAATATTTCAGAGCAAAATTTATTTCGTATTTTCCTGTTCAAAAACAAGTGTATGCTTTATGCATTATTTTATATAGATATACGGAAAATATGTTTACTTGTATATAGATGAAGAAAAAATAGAATTTATAAGATAACCTTACTGTTAAATGCTGCCACAAAGGGAACGAAGTTTAAGTGTATGGGCATTTTCTCGGTAAAAATTCAAAGTAATTTTTGTTCAATAAAAAAAGTATTTCAGCACATTTTAACATATATTGCGGTGAAAGGATTCCAACTAAATTGGAACAAAATTAAAAAAATCTGGTACACTTTATAGTTTCTTTAGTATTAAATTTAAAAACCTGTTGAAGAAATTGCAGTGCATGATGAAGTGGAAGACGAAAAATTTTGGATCGGACTGACACAATGATACAAGAGAAAGCCGGGGTGATAAAATATTGCATCGTACATTCCACTATTTACTATCTACTACTCAGTTATGCATAATCATAGCTCTGGCATGTAGAAAAAAATAACTTTATATATTGTAGAAAAATAATTGTATTTTTTTTTGAGAGTCCAAAATCATATAACCAAAATTTAGTCTGTTTCCATTTTTTTCTCTCGAAAATTCAATATTTTTGATTCAATATTGAAATCTGATATCATTCTTTGAAAGAATTTTCCTTTTTAATTTCCATATCATAAAGTATCCTTTACGCATTAGTAGATTCAGAGATTAATAATAATTTGTTTACTTACATACATATATATAACCGCGATCCATTCTATAATACATATTTCACTTTATCTCGTTAAAATGTGATATTGATTTATATATCTGATAATATCTAAGAAACTAATTTAGTTTTACATCAAAAACGGACTAAACAAAGAAATCTGAGTATTGAAAAATAATTTTTTTAAATTTTCCTTTTCTTTATTTCTTACTCATACATGCATAAATCATTGCTTTTTTTATAAGTAAATACCGCTTTCAAAGATTTTTTCAATAGAAAGTAATTGATTTCAATCAAGTAAATTGAGTTTCGCTTTGTGATTTACAACTTTGAAAGAAACAAAAATTGAACACTGAAAACGCCTTTTTCAAATTGCATTTGATTGATATTAACCTAGAAGTTAGTCTCTACCATTTAAAATACAATGGATGCAATTCGATAGGGAAAACTCTATTTAGAGTGAGAAAATTGGGTTGTTTTCAGAGCCGATTTACACGCTTTCTCACTTTCCCTTATCTGATCAATACTAAAAATAAAACGACAGTATCAAAAGGTTGTTTACAAGCTTGGCTTACTGTATCATTATCGATTTTTCTTTATATTTTAACGTCGACCGAGAAGGCTCAAAAAAAGGTGAGGGTCACTTTTTCCAGTTCAATACCTTTCTCCCATCCCTCACCAAGCTTTTGACTTTTTATCGACGTTTCATTTTACTTTGAAAAATATATTTTTTTCAATAAGGAATAGAAATTCACAGAAAAGTAATTCAATAGTCTCACTCAGTTTGAAATTTATTGTTTATTATTTTTTCTCCATTGAAACGATTAATCATTCAACTATGTGCTTTCAAAATGAACCTTTAACTAAGGATATTTTCCTAATTTAGTTTTCCTTAAAATAATTCTTATTTTCTGGTTAACATTTTAATCTTTGTTGAATATTTAGCGACTGTCTATCTCTGAGCGGTACCTAAATCTTATTCGCTACTAACGTGTTTCTTAATTTTAAATGATGTTCAAATAACAAGGTCCACTTTTACTTGGGAATCTCTCCACTGATTGTATCCATACCTGTGACCCCTGTGGCCTTGTGGTCAAGGTCATGGATTTGT